>AYEL01074666.1:0-23925 GCA_000484575.1 Olivierus martensii | reverse complement strand
ATGATTTCTGTACAAAATAGTCATAACAATTAATTTTTGAACACAGTTTAAAAATAACTGTTATGATTATTTTGTAGAGAAATCATTGTTATGACTTTTTTATAATTGTGTAATTAATGAGATATGTATATATTATAATAATAAAATAAACTATAATAAAATTGAAATAAAATAAAATACAATTTGAATACAATAGTTTATTAGTCTTATTAAGTTATTATTCTGTTAAAAAAATAACAGCTGTAAAAGATTTTACTTCGAACGTAAACATCAGAGTCTATAACCTAAGCAATGGCGGAGGTTTGCTTGTACATGCCCTACTACTTATGACGTCATTCCAACAGTTGTTAGGCTTTGTGCTATAGAGGGTGTTGGTCAGACCCTTTCAAACCATTATTGACATTAGGTCAAAGCCCTGTCAATTACGGGTTGACTCCGGAGTGTAAAGGGTTAATATTGTGAAAGCTCACTTAATTTTCATCAAAATTTTAAAAATTTTTACATTTTATTATGATTTTTATTCTCATTCTAAGGATATAAAAATTTTTTCAAATTTTATTTTTTTCACTTTTTGTTCACTATGAGATTGGAGAGAAAATAATTTTTTTATATGAAATCTTACAAGGGAACATAGTACCCAGTGTGTCTGGGATTTTGCCAATATTTTGTCATCTGAAAGAGCATAAACAATAGATGAAAAATCACCCCTATATTGGGGGCCACTACTCTAGTGTTTTTGAGAAAATTCTTTTGAAATTTCAGAAATTTTTTGTTTTACTTAAATAGCGAACGCTCGGAAATTCGACTATGTGTTGTAATGGCGTAGTGGCTCTGTCGGGGTTCCAACGGTCTGAGGGTGTAGGTTCGATTCTCAGTACTTTCTGAATTTTTTTTTCTTTTTTTAAAATTTAGTTACCTGTATTCTGTTTTGTTTTTTTTTTTTTTCCTTTATTAAAAGAAACATTCTTTAAAATACGTTAATTAACATTCTGCTTACAATAAAATCATATGTGAAACTAACGCACATTTCATTAGCAATATGTGATCAGTGCTGAAACTCAAAAATTTATCGTCTGATAATGTTGTCTCGTATAACGCGATTTTCTGTGAGTCCTCTGTAGTTTGAAAAAACATCAAAATAGATTAAAATAAATAATTAGGTAATACATAATACATTAATAAATAAATAAATTTAAAATATCGAAAATAAATAAATATTTATAATTAAAATTTAAATTCAAGTGCGGTCTTTGAGTCATATGCGCATTCTTATTAAGAAGAAAAGATATTGTTAATTAGTAGTAGTGTTTTTTCAGATTTTCTTTCTTTTATAAAAGAAATCAGGAGCAAGAATTCATTATTTCATAAATATTTAAATTGTCAAATGTTGCCAAATTAAACTTTGTTTCGATATTTACGTTTAATTGATCGATATTTAATTAGTAATTATTTTCACGAGTATCCACGAATCGAAATTCGAGTATTATTATCGCCTTAGTTCAGTTCGATGCGTTGCATATCTTCTAGTTTTCTCAGCGTGTCAGAAATAATAGCAGTTTATCATTAGCTTGCTATTTTATATTCCTTTGTCCTATTATATAACTCTGATTGTTATCATGATGATTTCAAAGGGCAAAGGAAATGAATATACTATTGTTTCTTAGCAGAAAAAGATGTTTATAGTTTACTGAGAAAAACATTGCTTAGTAAATTACAGCGATAGTTTATATACTCGTATTATAAATATGCAACAATTTGTCTATTGATAAACTAAACTGTTGCATATGTACGTTAATGCTTTATCAATTATCAGGAACGAATCGATTGCATAATCTGTACCAAATATTATAAAACCATATTCCATATGAATATTAATATAGCACTCGAAGAAATTTCCTAATTTAATTTTAATCCTAAAGTATTAGAAGAAAAATCATAACCTTGTTGCCCAGGGATCAACTCTATTTTTCATATAACTTCGTAAGTTCAATATTTACAAATTAGCATTTTCTAAGCATATAAACCATGTGAAAAGGTTTATCACTTAACAAAATTCATGTTTTAAATGTTTTTTTAATATATATATTCAATTTATTTTTATAAACCAAAATTTCTGATAGTTTGGTTTATTAATTTCATTTAATAATGCTGTATACGGATAGGATAAAATCCTTTGTATTACAATACAAGGTTCAATCGGAAATCGAAATCTTCAAATGCCAATAAGTACAAAACTTTTAATTAATTAAAAAGTTGATAGTCGACACTATTTCTATGCAAATTTCGAATATCAAATTGATTGTCATTTTCATCACGTCATTATGCAATAACATACTATATGTTTAAAGTCAGCGTAACTTTCTTCACCTGGTTTAACCTCTATATTAATTTAAAAAAGCCACCTGGCTGGTTCGTCACTGTCGATAACTATAACCGAAATGTTGTTTACCCACAGTTTCGAAGTTGCGGTATTCAAGGGCAAAATGAGGTCATGACTCATGACATACAGTTGACTTTATTTTGTAGCCTATTTCATAAAAATTAATTCTAGCAATATTATTATTATTTTAATTTATTCTGATTCAGTAGTATTTCTTATTATCTTAGAACTTTTATTTTATTCACTTTTATTTCCAAAAAATTATTACAGCTAGATGAACTAGACGATAACGCTGATTAGATGACAGACTAACTATGAACTAGATGATAATGCTGACTAGATGATAGACTAGCAATGAACTAGAATAATAACGCTGATTAGATGACAGACTAACTATGAACTAGATGATAATGCTGACTAGATGATATAGACTAGCAATGAACTAGAATACATAGCTAGTCAGTATTATCATCTAAGTCATAGCTAGTCAGTATTATCATTTACTTCATAGCTAGTCAGCATTATCATCTAGTTCATAGTTGATAAGATGGCTAGTGCCATCTTTTCCAGCATATAAGTTTAATAGCTAGACGAACCCAGTTTACAAATGGAAGATCTTGATGATATTATTAGGTCTCTAAAAGATATAAAAATGACACTAATATTGACAAAGTATAGCATTTCCTTAATTAACATTATAAAAATAAATAATTCACAAGATTATTATAATTTAGATTTGACAAGAATATTTCATCATTTTTTTCCGAACATCAGAATTATATCAAGAATTTATTTAACATTGCTTATACCGTATACCTTTAGTAAACGTGATTTCTTTGACCTTAAAGGATAAAAACTAGCTTCGTAATACTTTTTTCGAGAAAAATTATGCATAGAATAAGATATTTTCAATAATAATGATTATGAAAACATTTATAGAAAAGAAATAAAAGTTTTGTGTATGATTTTATCGAAATTTTAGTGTTTAATTAATAGAATTTTGTTATTAGGCTGTAAGTTAATTTCTAATACATTGCTTTATATTATCAAAAGTTATCTATGTATATGTACAGTAGAATTTTATGTTTTATAACTTCTTTAATAATAATAGTTAATATGTAATTATAGTTTTAATAAAGGTGTGTGTGTGTGTATATATATATATATATATATATATAAATCTATTTGATTTAAATTTATTTCAGTAACTTTTTATACTTCTTTAAATAATTTTAAAGGTAATTCATATTTTACTTTCATCTAGGGACCAAGGTAAGATGGCACTGATTACAGTATGAATGGTTATTTTATTTTCATTTAAGGGAGAAAATAAATACTGTAACTACTTTCTATTTCATCCAGTCTCTTTGTATTCTACATTTAACAAATATAATATAAATTATTAAAATAATATATTAATTCAAAGTGGTCCTGTTTTGTGTACTTTTAATATGCTGTATCTTCGTGGATGTTACTATCCTGGAGTTCAACACATATGTGTATTCGATCAGTAATAAATCACAGTATATGAAAAACTTCCATGAGTCATAATTATATCGTAGTATGGATAATTTTTAAATAAAATATTGAATTAATAAAATGTGAAGTCAAAAACCTTATAAAGAATTAATGAATTATATTAAAATCTTATTTCTTTTATAGACAAATGAACATAGTTTGTAAGCACAGAATAAAATAATATTTAATATTATACAGTATTTTAATAATAATTTCTATTTAAAAATAAGAAAATTTAAATAGAATTACTATTAAAATATAACAGATAGACTTGGTTATAAGAATTGGATCTTTTATCCCAAGAAAAATAATTCATAGTTATAAGGATTTTTATTGAAAAATTAATATATATAAACCAAAATAGTTAATTTGTACATATGATATTATAATACCTTATAACAACAACAGAATAAATAATGAATTTAATCTAATGCTTTGTCATATTAGTTACATTAATATATCCATTTAATCTATATTTATAGATTAATAGATTCATTAATAATTTTGTAAATATATAAAATTTACAAAATGAGAAATGAATTACAAATTTAAAAAATTTGTAAAGTACAATTCAACAATAGAAGAAAATCAATTTTATAACAAATAAATTTTTACTAAAAGTACTTTAATTTAGCAAATACTAAATAAAATTTTAATTAAAAGTTGATTAACAACTAAATATAAGTGACTATTTCTTAAAATTCCTTCAAAACTCTTATGTTTTAACTATATATTATAGATTATTATTTTTACAGAATCAGAACAGATTTTATAATTATTAAAATGAGAAAATGAAAATAGCTATATATAAAAATCAATGTAGGATGTGATAAAAAAATATACTGCATGCAATAAAAGAATAAAATAATACATTAAATGTATCAAACTATAAATTAAATTAAATTTTATTTGAATATTTTAACTAATTGGTATTATAAAATCCAAACCAATATTATAAAATTAAATAAGAATAAAATTAACTATGAATACAATGTTCATATTTTTTTTATGAACAAATATTTAAAATGAGTCCCATTTCTTCTTGGAAAATATTTATATATATTTTATATATTGAATCTTTGGTATATGTATATTTCCAATCATACACAAAAATAAATAGATGTTTTTTTTTACATCATACTGCAACTTGTAGGTAAAAATAATGATTCAAAAGCAAATTTGGTTCTGTATGACAATCTATATTCAATTCTAGTTTCCCCAATTGTTAATACAAATAAAATCTGTACTAGAAAATTTCATTTCTAGTTAGGCAAAACATTTGAGCAGGCAGCATTATAAAAACTTTGGGAACTATAAACCTTCAGCGATAATTTGACATAAGCATTCGCTGACTATGTTCATTCTTGATATTGCGAACTTTCATTGGTTTTGCATTAGTAATTTCCAACTTTTAGAATTAAATATTCATTCATTCTGCTACTTTGAAAACATCATCCTTACAATCTACATTTATTTTACTTTCAACTGATGAAATATTAGAAGTTTTTTCAATTTCTTGCATAGCTGATCGCAGAGGAACTGAAGCAGTTACTTCCAATACCTCAGTAAATTCAGTTATGGATTCTGTTGCCAATGCTTTTCTAACTGTTCTTTGATTTAAATGGTGATCAGAATTCTCTTCATTCTCCATTAATTGTTCAGTTTGATTAACATGTGATAAACATCTGTCCTGTTTATCAATATTAGAATTTTCTTGTGATATTAAATTTGTTTCTGTTATTAGAGGCTGACCAGAATCAGTAATTGATGTAAATGTCCTAATTTCTTGCATTGTTGATTTATTTTCATTATATTTTATGATTAAGTCTTTTTCAATATCTAAATTAGAATTTTCAATGTTTTCACCTTCTTTTGTTTCTTGATCCAATTTTTCTGATATAAGAGAACTATTATAGGAATTTTGAACACTTACAATTCCATCACTTTTTACCACAATATCAGATTCTATCCTATTATTTTCTTTACTTTCTTCAATAAATAGCATATTTTCTTTGTCTTCATATTTGACAATTTTAGGTTTGTTTTCTTCAAACATTTTATCATAATTTTCATTCAATTCTAGTTTCTCTTTGTCATCACTATCTAATTTTTTCATCAGTTCATGTTCTTTTTCTTCTATTTTATCATTAGTTTCTTTATATATTATTGCTTCTTTTTCAGTTTGATCATCTTCAAATTGATTAATTTCATGTTTTTTTTCTTCAATGTCTAAATTTTCTTCTGATTCAACATTTTCATTTTCTACTGCATTAGAATTTTTATTGGTATTTAGTTCTCTTTTATCATCATTATCAAATTCCTTAATACATTCATATTCTTTTTCTTTCATATCATAATTTTGTTTAAAATTTGTAACTTTGTCTTCATATTCAAATTTGTTATATAATTCACTTTCTTCAAATATTTCATCTGAATTTCCTTTTGAGTGTATTTTGTTATCATTTTCAATTTTCTTAACCATTTCACATTCTTCCAATTTAATAATATTGTTTTGATTAGTTTTTAAATTCTCTTTGTTTTCAATTTCAAGTTCCTCAATCATCTTATATTCTTCAAACATTTCATTTGAGTTTTCTTGGTTTCTTTTGGATTCTACTTTGTCATTATCATTAACTTCTTTAACCACTGGATATTCATTTTCTTTAATATCATAATTTCCACTGGATTCTATAATTTCTTCTTTATTTTTATCTTCATCATCTTTTTTATCCAATGGATATTCATTTTCTTTAATATTATTTTCATTGGATTCTATAATTTCTTCTTTATTTTTATCTTCATCATCATCTTTTTTAACCAATGAATATTCATTTTCTTTAATATCATTATTTTCATTGGATTCTATAATTTCTTCTTTGTTTTTATCTTCAAATTCTTTAATTGTTTCATATTTCATTTTATCAAGTTTCTTAGAATTTTCTTCAATTATTGTACATGATTCCTTGGTTTCTTTCCCAAATGCTTCAGATTTTTCTTCAAATATTTTTTCAGTTTTATTTTCTTCATCTTCAAATTGTTTTAATTCTGTGTGATTTTCTTTAATTAGTTCAATATTTTTATGATTTTCTGAAATAATTTCTTCTTTGTTTTCAAATGAATCAATTCTTTCCTTTACTTCAGAGTTATCATTTTCTCTTAAATGATTATTTAATTCAGTTTTATCTTGATATATTTCAGAATTTTGAGAAATATCACAATCTCTATTTGTTTGATTAATTGAATTATATTTCTTATTTGAATATTCTGAAGATAAAATTTCACATTCAGTATTTCTATCATCATCTGAATTACTGACAGATGTATCTAATAAATTACTTGATGGAAATGTACATGAATCCTGAGAATTTTCTTGGTAATCTATATTATCTGAAAGCAACATGGATGAATTTTCAATACTTTCAGATACATTTTCTTTAAGGAAATTTTCATGTTTACTCTTAGCATTAAAAACATTTTCAAAATTATTTCCATTTTCCTTAATTTCTATATTAATCATTTCATTAATCTGCTCAGAATTTAATTGATATTCTTCTTTATTTTCAGATGTCTGTTCTATATTAACATTTGGATTCTTTTGTTCAATACTCATTTCATAAGGCTCAGAGTTTTCGTTTAAATCATTAATTTTAACAATTTCTTCTAAATGTGCTCCTTTTACTTGTTTATATTCATCAATTTCTACATTGCTTTCATTTTCATCATCAACACCAACAAATGGATTTTTAATTAGATTTTGTTCTAAATCAATTTCTATATCATCTTTAACTTTAGAATTAATTTCATCATTTGGTCCAGATAATTCTAATGATTCACAGCCACTAGTTGTGACATCTTCCCAAGAATCATCATGATTTTCTCCTTCTGTAATTATTGTTTTACTTTCTATATTTTCAGTTTCAAAACCAGAATTGGAGATCCATTGATTACATGAATTTACAGAATCTTTATTTACATCACCATCAGGCTGGATTTCCCATTCACCTTTAGATTCAACTGTATTTGAATTAATTATATTATCACATTCCCAACCATCATTTATAACTGGTACTGAGGTATCAATATGACATTCATCTGCTGAATAATTTTCTGAAATACTTTCAGAATTTTTCTTACGGAATTCCCCTTTATTTCGTTGTGGAGAAAAGTTTTTGGGTTGATTACTCTTATAACTATGATTTTCTCTAAATCGTTTTCCTCCAAAATTTTGCTTTCGATCATTTCTTTTCTTAAAATCCCAATTATACTCATTACTTGTTTTATCATCAAATCCTTCCGATTTCTCTCTTCTATTTAAATTGTTTTCCCAAACAAATGAAGATTTTTTCTGATTAATATTTTCATATTTTTCTTCCACACACCATCCATTATTTTCATACTTTTCTTCCTCACACCAGCCACTTTTATTTGATTTTAATTTTCCACTTATTCCTGAATTATAATTTTTTTTATTCCCTCTAAAATTTGTTCCTCGTGATTTTTCAGAATGTTTATTTTTATATTCATTTAATGAACTATTGTTATAACTTTCCCATCCATCTGAAGCTTTTCTTGTCCAACTATCTTTTGATCTGTTCCAATTACCTTCATTTCTAATTCTATTATCTTTTGATTTTGTCCATCCATCTTCATCCCAACCATCAGAATATTTCTTTGTTCTATTCCATTGCCTTTCACTTTCTCGAAATTCAAATTTTGTTCCATCTATACATCGATTACTTGAAATCTCTTCAAAATTTTCTTGATTAATTGAAAACTTGTATTTTCTTCCATGAAATTTATTCTCTTGTGAATCTGAATTCCAAACATTTAATTGCTTTTTTTTATCATTTTCTGTTGAGTCCCAATTTTCATTATTTTTCTGAATGAATTTTTTTCCTTCTTCTGAACAGTTACAATTATCATAATTGAATGAAGATTCATTTTGTTTCCATTTTTTTCATTCTTATTTTGTGAGGGTGGCAAAATATCCCAACCATCACCTTTAGCTGTTATTTTAAAATTTGTTTTTTTCCCATTATCTTGTTTCCAACTTTCTCGTTTAGCATAAGTTTTTTCTTCATTCTCAGCAAATGTATTTTTTCTTTCATATTGCCATTTTCCATCTTGACTTTTTTGTAAATCTTCATGCCTTTTCGATCCAAAAGATCCTTCTTTGACTTCTGAATTTTTTACAATAGTTAATGAGTTGTTTTCATTCAAAACAACTGATCTTTCTTTATTATTTTTTATATCAATTTCATTACTAGACTCCACAATGATGGGATTAAAGCTGTTTTGATTTCCTCTTCCTACTTGATTATTACCTTAAAAATAAAAAAGCAAAAAATATTAGTAATTATTTTTAAATTTTTAAAAGCATTTAATTAATCATTAATGAATTATAAATGATTAATTGTAATAAATATGTTTTCAATTTTATATTAAATAGATGTTTTATAATTATTTCATCCAGAAAGTATAATATAATCCATGGACTGAATATTATATACTAAAACATTAGCTTTTTAAATTCATTTATTTTATCTTATATCAAATCAATATAGATAAAAACTAATTCTTGATTTTTACAAAATGTAATGAATTTATTAGCTGTTGTATACAGAAAATAATTTGAAAAATTTAACATCACAATAATTTAACAATGCATAATGTTAAAATAAATAACAAATATGATTATCCATATCAGAGAAAAATATAATCATGAACAAAAAAAAAAAAACAGAATTCTGTAGAATATTCTATTCTAAAATAAGAATGACTTTCAGTAAAGAAAAAAATATATCAAAAACAAATTATAGAAATTTGCATAGATAAAAACAGGGTAATAAACACTGATTAAAAAATAAAATCACTAGGGATTAATGCTGTTTCTTAAAATTTATTTTTATTATTATGGTGCTAATATTTTTGCTAAGCATATTATTTTCAACTTTTTTGTATTCTATCTTCGATGAAAGCTTAATGAAATGAATTTTTAATAATATAACTATTAATTTCTAATTATATTTAATCACTGTCATTATATTTTGTTTTTAATTCTCTAGAAGAGATTTTTTAAAAAATTTCTTTAATGTTTATAATTATTTAAATTATTATTTTTATTTTTCAGATGATTTTAATAAAGTTTAGTCATCAAAAACGTATCATATAGGATATATAGAATTTTATTAAATGCTATTACTATCATCATCATCATTAAATATACTTATCTGTATTTACTAACATTTTTATTTATTACTGCTTTTTGTGTGGCATCATTCAAAGCATGTTACTTCATATAAACAAACAGATATGACATATCAAACAAAAAAATATTTAATACCATTATATATAAGCTTCCACTTATATGATAAACATATAAAATGATAAGCACCAAATTTCAAGTGGAAAAAAACAGTTTATTAGAGTTTTGTGAAATACTTCTGAATTAAAGAAGTCATCTTCAACACTTACAAATCATTTTGGAACAAGAAGCATAGAATACATTTTAAATTTAAATATTTGTAAAAAGGAAAGAATTAATTATAATTATTAATATTAAAACAAGTTATAAACTGTCAACTGCAATTAAATAAAATTGATAGTAATTGTAGGATTATATGGTTTGTTATATACCAAGATTATATAAGCCACTGAGGCAGTATATGTTAATAGAAGGATTGTCATTTATGATGTAGGACTTTTTAAATTGTTCAATAATAATGGCTTCAGCCATTCTAATATCCTTTGCTTTATTTACTGTTTTGATGGCTTGCGTCTGAATCCATCCAATGTTGACGTCTTACCAATAGAAATGCTTGATGAGTGCTGTGTGTTCCCTTAATCAGATGTCCAGGCTTCTTACTGTACTTCCTACATATATTTCTCACCTATCTAAATCTTTGTTATAGATTAGGAATGATGTATACACCAGCTCATTGGAGTGGTGGTACAGGCACTTGTCAAGTTCCTATTGGTATGACATCAACATTGAATGGAGTCAGGTGCGAGACATCAAAACAGTAAATAAAGCAGAGAATATAAGAATGGCTGAAGCCATTATTATTGAACAATTTAAAAAGTCTTGTCATAAATGACAATCCTCCTATTAACATATACTGCCTCAGAGGCTTATATAATCTTGGTATATAACAAACCATATAATCCTACAATTACCATCAATTTTGTGGGGTCCAGCAAACCCCCCCTTTTTGTTGTCATAGAGATAAGTCGAGGAATGTGATGATGATGATGTTGCAATGAGAAACAGAATGTATCGAATTGTCTTACTGTTCTTTGGAAGGTAATAATTTAAGATGGTTTATTCAAATGTGTTAAGAACGTTACCTGACCCATCAGGACGATTGTGCAAGTAACGATAACAGCCATCCCATGGAAAGGTGAGAGAGAGGTCAGAGGTATAAAAGAGTGGTGCTGGGAGAGGTCAAGGCTTTTGGTTCTAAGTCTTGGCTTGTTTAATTTGCTGTTTCTAACTTTGTGCATCCTCTCCTGTTTTTGCGTATTCGCTCGTATAATCTCCTTGATTATTCAGGAAGACTTCAACGGAAGTTAGATAGTAATCCTCTTCTACCGAATCCGTCTGTTGTGCTGTGTTTATACTCATTGATATTTTGGATTAAAGACTAAAAGTGAAAAAGGACTAAAGACTGTTAGTGTCATCCGTGCTGTCCAAGTGAAGTTTTATCATCTCCAGGTACAACTCTCCTTATTTTGTTGGGAAATTATTCATGTAAATTTCAGATCTCTCTCATGTTTATTTTAATTAATAAAGAAGCTATTGAATTTATGTTCAATGTTGTTCTCAGTCCAACTGCTGAATTGCCTCTGACAGTCATTCTTACTCACACAATATCCGGAAGAATCGTTTGTAGGGTCAACGCCTGTTGATTCAATCATTCCAAATTTCTGTTTCCGGGTCCGGAACCCCCATAATTTTAGTTGTTGCAGTTGACAATTTATAACTTGTTTAGTATTAATAATTAATTCTTTCCTTTTTACAAATATTTAAATTTAAGATGTATTCTATGCTTCTCGTTTAAAAATGTTCTGTATTCTGTTCTTCTGATTTGTAAGTATTGATGACGACTTTTTAAAGTCAAAAATACTTCACAAAATGCTAATTAACTGTTTCTTCCACTTGAAATTTGGTGATTATTATTTTATATGTTCATTTAATACCATTTCTCATAAAAAATTTTTAAAAATAAAATTTGTATATAAATGAGAAATAAATAATTCTATTAATAATAGAACTACTTAGCTATTATTTGTTAATTTCACAGCACTATATTAGAACAAAAGAAATTAACTTTACATTGAAGCTTTGAAATTAATAATTCAAGTCTCAATCAGAATAAATGTTAAACACTATACTTGCTATATACCAATTGATTTAATATAGCAGTACCTAATTTGGGCAATTAGCATAACAATTAATAAATGTATAACAAATTAATTATAAAATATAGTGATTAAAGAGAAGATTTTATATTAAATAGATATAAATGAAGACTTACCAGCATCTGCTAGCCATCTTGGTTGCTTATAATACACATTTTCAGTTTTTTGAGTTATTTCTTTCTCTCTGAATGAATAATTGAAAAGAATATTAGAAATAATCATAATAATGATAAAAATAATGGAAATTTACAAAAATTGAAACACACTCTTCAACTTTATTGAGATCCCATTCCCTTTTCCAAGATCCTGACGAAGTCAACTGTCTAGCAATTCTTTCTTCATCTATTTTTAATCGTTCAGCCTTCCAATTTTCATATTCTTTTCTTTCTTTTCCAGTCATTTGTAACATTAGATCATTGTTTGTCATTTGAGGATACTGCTGTAAATAAAATGTTTGCATTTAAAACAATTATAATATGTACAATATATTTATATATAAAAAGCATTTTTATACTAAATTAATTTTCATTTATTACAGTTAATGTACAACATCCATAAGTAGGTTCAAAAATAAACAAGGTAAACAAATGTTCAGCATGTAGAGAATAAACCAGTTTGCTTACTTTTGGATTAAAATGTATCTTCAGATTCATAAAGAATATAAATTTGAACATCAATTTAAATTACATTATGTTTTACCATACATTATTACAAAAAAATACATATTATATAAAGACAAAAAAATAAATAAATTCATAAACAACAAATCTAAGTCCTCATTTAATCAGAATTTTCCAATGTTCATTTAGTGTTTCTGTATTCTTAATTAATATTAAGAATATCATCATTTCTGTTGTATTATGCACTATTTCTTTATCATTTAGAAAGAATTTGGTATTCTTAATTAATATTAAGAATATCATCATTTCTGTTGTATTATGCACTATTTCTTTATCATTTAGAAAGAATTTGATATTTTAAAACATACTTTTATCACCCATGGTTTCAGAAGCAAGAAGTTTAATAAAATGGACTTTAAAATCTAGAACTGGTTTTATCAAGAACTTGACTGTAACAACATAAGCACCTTCTGTGACCCTGGTAGTGATGGTAACCATTTTTGGTTCTTCCCATAACATAGTGCACTTAGGAACATTAAAATATATTAATCATCATCATAACATTAAGATTACAGAGTAATGAAATTCAAACATTTTTTTCACTCATTGGTGAGACTGAATTCATACTGACCTTGTAACTGCGACCATGATCATGACCGCAACTGAGGTTTGTGACAGAACGTGCAAATTGATCACAACTGGATTACAATTTTTCGAATCAACCATTAGTAACTGCATAAACAATAGCCAATAAGAGCTGATATAGCATACAGTTTGTAAAAGATGGCCAAATGCCCCCCTCTATTGGTTATCGTAACGACATAGCCACTGTGACCGTCGCGGTCACAGCAAACAGTCGTGAAGTGAGGCCTGATGGGATTGTTTTTATAGCAATGGTTACGATCATGATCGCAATCACAAGGTCAGTGTGAATCCAGCCTAATAAGGAACCAAGAGATTTTTTTAACAGTGATGTATATAGTATTTCCCTTAGAGACAATGGTGACAATTGCATAATGAAGTATATTCATATAATGAACAAGAAAACTATAAGATCATACAGCATTAAAGTGACATCCAGTTTAGAATTGCTCAAACTCAACTCTGTTTTCAAAAACAAGCTGAGAACTGATACTAAGGAAAAGCTTGGGAGAACTCGTTCAAGTTTTTTAATATTTATTTATTAACTGATTGCACTTGAAAGTCTACTAATCACTAGTAAATTTAATCATGGTGTAATATATATTATATAATTTATAATCTTCAAAAACAGTTTATTCAAAATGATATATTAAAATAATTCATCAAAATATTAATTCATATAGTGACCAGAATCCTTCTTTTATATATTTAATATAATTATATATCATTAAATTTTTTATATCCAAAAACATCATTAAATGTTTATGATATGCAATGTCTAATATTGCTACAATATTTACAAGATTACAGAAATTTAGTAAGAATCTCAGAAATTTATATACAAATTCTGAGCAAAAATTTATATTTTATTATGTCAATCTATTATTAATATTAATATCAAGCAAAAATCTAGTTTGAGATTTTATAATTTTTAATTAAAATTTCTATATAAATATCAATTGAAATTTGAATATGTTAAATAATTAAAAATTGATTATTATTAAATTTCTAAATATTCAAATAATTCCTAATCCAGCCAAACTTCCCCTAGTGGTTTATTTTTCAAATTAACTCGATTTTATAGTCATTTGACTAAGAGGAATTCTCTTTTGGTTACAATCTTCTATCCATACTAACAATAGCGTATCCATTTCAATCATAAGATGGCTTCTGTTTCTCGTAGTTTGCGATCTTGACGATGCACTTTGCCCTAATTGTTTATAGTTTGCAGCGTGGTTTAAAATATGGCAAACAGTTGATTCATTTAGACTGTATTCTCTTGCAATTTTAGCTTTGGTTATGCCTGCTTCATATTTATTTTTCATATGCAATTTATCTTCCAAACTGATCACTCTACATTTCTTCTTAAGGCTATCAATTCTATCGCTATCATTTCTTTTAACATTCATTGTAGGAATAAGAGAAATAAATAAAGGCAAAAGTTACTGTTGAGTGGTGAGCATGCGCTCTCAGATAAAAATGGAGCACTACAAAAGTGCTATCTGGAGAGTGGCGATTCGAAATGAATGTAATTCTGGTTGCATATGTAGTGGGCTACATCTCACGACCGCGATAATTCGAATTTCGAGTGCAATAATTCGAATTTTGGTATCAAATTATAAATCGTGATAAATCGAAAACTGCGATAATCGAGGTATTCCTGTACATTTCTTTTTTCAACTACTTTTCTGCATACCAAGCATATTTTAACATATCACGATAAATTGGTGCTGACAATTGGTAATAGATAAACGAATGGATTTTGATTACATCTTCTCTGGATGTTATATCTTTTTACTTCTAATAAATAAGGACAGTTTTATAAACGCGATATAAAATTCTTTACTTGGCGAAAGAAGTAAATATCGCAAGAAGTAAACATCGCAAGTAATGCATAGTTATATTCCAGAATACACTTTATAATTATTGTGAAAAGTTATGTCCTACTATTGTATGTAATATTTGTAAATCGCTTAAAATATTTGAAATAATTATCTGAAAATTGTTAAATAATTGAA
This sequence comes from Olivierus martensii, assembly GCA_000484575.1. Lineage (NCBI taxonomy): Eukaryota > Metazoa > Arthropoda > Arachnida > Scorpiones > Buthidae > Olivierus > Olivierus martensii. The sequence goes on along the minus strand of AYEL01074666.1, from coordinate 8,326 downwards.
AATCCAAAATATAATGTAAACTTTAAAAAGTGCAAAAGTTTAGAGAGAAAAAAACTAAACTTTAAAAAGTGCAAAAGTTTAGAGAGGGAAAAAAATTCAGAAAGTACCGAGAATCGAATCTACACCCTCAGACCATCAGAACCCTGACGTAGCCACTTCGCCACTACAACATGTATTTGAATGTCTGACATTAGTTATTAAGTAAACAAAAAATTTCTGAATTTTCAAAAGCGATTTTCTCAAAAATGCTAGAGTAGTGGCCCCCAATATAGGAATGATTCTTCATCTACTGTTTATGCTCTTCCAGATGACAAAATATCAGCAAAATCCCAGACACATCGAGTGCGATGTTCCCTTGTTAGACATCCAATGAAATGTTTGTTATTTTTTAATAGTAGCAAGTCTTATGAATAAAATAAGATATGAATCAAGAAAATTGGATGTTATTTTTAAAAAATATCGATAAAAATTGGAAGTATTATGTATATTTTCATTAATTTAATTAATTAATTAATTAGCCAAAAAGTAACATAAATTTATTAAATATTTTCATTTAAATAAAATATATTTATTGATATATGTGAATATCATCCCCTCTTATACATAAACAGCTATAGAATTTTCTATTTTACTTTAATTGGCCTGCAGATGTTTTGTTGACACATTACATCCAATATCACATGCAGTGCAGTAAAGTAGGCTTGACTGCAATTTCCCAAAAAATGACTGGTTGCCATAAAGCAATAAAAATTTCATGCCCTTTTTTATAGCATGAGATTGTTTACTTTAGGATTTTCTTGTATTTTACTAAATTAACAGTAAGAGTAAAGTAAAAAATTAAGAAATAAGTAAAGATATTGTTTATTTTAACAGAACCAAAATTTTTGTATTATTGGTAACATTTTTTCAGTTTTATGAATTTTACATCTCATCATATTAAAATTCCATGTTTTACTTAAAATTTCAAAAATAAATTCATCTCATCCTAAGATCAAAATAAGATTACTAAAATATAGAATAGAAAACAGAATCAATAAGATTCAATGAAAAATAATCAAAATTCTATTAATACACATTCACATTTTCTATCTTTAAAATGAAATTTAAAAACAATTTTCAGCAATAGAAAAATTTAAGACCCATATCAGAGGCATGTATATTCATCCAATAAATACAAAAAACTGCTCTGCAATAGCTGCACTGAGTAAATCAAGATTGAATTTTTTTTAAATTGTTTTTTTTATCATTTTTTATTTTATTTCCATGGTAATGTATTCATGTCAAAGGATATCAACAGGTTAAAGTTGATTTTTAAAATATTTTAATGCCAATTTTTTTACTTGAATTTAATTTATGTAATTCAAGGGGACTTATATTTTGAAGTAAATTTCAGCAAAAGAAAAGCTTTTTAAATAAAATCTTTTTGTTTTAGTTTTCTTATAATAAAATTCTATACATCTTATTTGGGAAAGTTTTATTTATTATACTATATTTAAAAATTTTTAAATTATCAAATATCTTTAAAGAAATGTATTTTTAATAATCTATAAATATTAATTTCGAAAAAATTATTTTTTTATTAGTTGTTTCTTGTTAGCATGCTTTTGAGTAGTTGCATATTATTGAAAAAGGATTGATTCTCTATAATTACATTAAATTTTTTGAATTTTTAGATAATTTATGAGACAATTATCCAACTCATTTATATTTATTTTAAATTGATTATACAGATAATCCTTGACTTATGACAAGATTCAAACTGAACCTCCCACCATTGTAAGTCAGAACAGTCATAAATCAGAAATGTCCAAAATTTATGGATTGGCCATTACCAATATTTATTATTACATTTCACTTTATCATAATAAACTTAATGAACACAAAAATACAAGAACTAGACATAAAAAGGATGCTTTTTGTATATTAGACTATTGCTTAGAGACTTGAACCCATTGTCAATTGCATTGACCAGTCACAGAATTTATTGATAACATCACCATCATAAGTACAAGTGATCATAAATCAAAGGCTATTTATATTTATTTGAGGTTCAGAATTTATTCTTAAGGAAACAATATTATTTTATGATATAATAATTTTGAAATCTATAGGATTCAGAACTTTCTGTTTAGTCATGAATGAACCAAATATAATATTTTGTAAACAATTTTAATTGATAATTATGATTTTTATTTATTTTATTCAGGGCAAAAGAAATTTTATATTATTTCATTTTCTCCAAACATTAACATTTTCTGCAGACATTGATTTCAGTTTCTGATAATATGGTTTCTTATGAAATATAATTAATCAAAATTACTTCTTTCATTCATTTTGCGAATAATAATCACAGTTTGTCCATGAAAGCACAAAAAACTTGTAAAAGAATATTTTGTTAAGCCAATAAAAAATAATAACAGCTATTATTGATTTCACAAAATATTCTCTTTACAGATTTTGTTCTTTCATGATCAAAACATCCTTATTACCAGCAAAATGAATGAAAATAAATTATTTTTGATTAACAATCATATTATGAGAAACTGAGACTAATGCCTGCTGAAAATGATTAATATCCCCTGACTTGAAAACTTATCTTTTTTCCAAATTTCAATAAATACCAATCAGCAATGACTCTGCAATAATCCAAAGTTCAACCTGACCAGATATTATGAAGCTTCAAATAATCTAAAGCAGCCAAATTTATCTGTAGTGTATTATTTTAGAATTGAACTATATTTTTAATAATTATATTTTAATTTATGCTACAGTGCCGTCATCTGTTGGATTAATAATTTAGATTTAGGCTAAAGTGGTCTAGTCCAATAGTTATTCTAAATTGGTTAATGTATAAGCTTTGCAAAATAATACTCTGCTGGTTTCTTTGGTAGTCTAACTAGTTAAGTATTGGGATCTGAAGGTCCTAGTTCAACAAACGTTTTGAATCCTGAAATAAAAATCATGCCCTGACTTGGAATCAAAGCATTATTTTTATTTTTGGTATTTACTTAAAAATTAAAGTTCAATTATTAAATAATAGATGGTAGCACTGTTGTGTAAATTAAAAAATAATTATTAAAAATACATTTTAATTTCAAAATAATATGCTTGAGATAAATTTGGCTGCTTTAGATTATTTGATTAATATCCCCTAGTAAGGTTAATTTTATGTTAGCCTGAAGTATGTAAATAATTCTGAAATTTAAATCTTAACACTATTACGAAAAAGTCAACAAAAAATAACACAAAAAATAATAATAAAAGTTAGGACTAACAACATAACAAATATATTAGTGAATTTAGAAATTAATGAATAAATAAATAAAAGTAGAGAAAGTTATATAATAAACAAAGTACTGGTTCAGGAAATCAAAATACACACAACAACCCATCATCAGTACACTACTATAGTGTACTGATGATGAATTAATACCCAAAAGTACTTTATAATAATAAATGTTTTTGGTTTGATTTATGTGCCTGTTGGTATGTGTTATAATAAAATTATTTTATTTTAAACAAAAATAAAGCCAAACCATATTAATAGCATAACTTGTTTTAATTTCTCAAATAAATCAACAATAAATTTATTAATCCAGACAATAATTAAATTTAAAAATAAGTTAATCTAATACCTTCACTTTTGATACAAAACGTTCAATAATTAATAAAATTCACAGAGAAAATACTTGTCACTGAAGCCAATGTAAATCATTTCAGCTGATTTTTATGTACATTGGACATAATACAGTATGTGAGACCTACCGATGATATAAACAGGATTATGGCCTATCTGCGGTCTATGGAGTGAGTAAGGACCGGTAATGAGACATTGAGGCAAAGTTACAGAGACTATGTTTGAAAAACAAACAACTTTTATTGAGAGAGAGAGATAGAGAGATCTTGCAGATTTGACCTGACAATGACTTGGAGGGATAAATACCTTTTTAATAATAAAACAAATTTCCTTTGCTTTGAGGTTCTTGAAAAAGATACTTTCAGTTAGTTTTTGTTGTGCAATTTGCTTCAGGCGTTTCCTGGATTGTTTCTTCCTTATCTTGCCGACTTAAATACAATTACAACTCAGTTCACAGTTTGAATGATTTCCAATGATTTCCGAGGTAAAGTATTGAAGAGTACTTGTAGCAATTCCTGCACTTCTCTTCCTTGCAGGAATTCCTTATGATTCAATTTAATCAACTAAAGTCCAAAATCTTCCTTTGAAGTTTCGAACTGACTTTTATTACTTCTCACTCTCTTCAAGTTTCTTTTCCCGATTGTTGCGTTTTTGAAGTCTTACTCCTTCTGAGTCTTTTGGCCTGACTGCTCAGAAGTCAATTTATTTAATCATAAATATATTGTTTCTTTTTCTTAGAAAAATAAGAAACTTATTTTTTGTTTTTATAGTTTAATAAAAGTGATCACATTGTCTTATTGTTTTGTAGAGGGCGATCTCATTTTATCATTGTTTGATGAAATCGAACACACTACTTTACAAATATCTCCAATTTTCTTATCAGAATTTAATAAAATTTTATTTTGTTTTTTTATTATTATTATTATTATTATTATTTTTTATTCTAACATTATACTGATTAAAATAATTTGTTAATTCACTGGACTCCACAAATAAAACCAGATTCCCCAGTTCAAAGTATATGATCATTAATTATGATTACAGTGGCTAATTCAAAATTTTGTTAATTTTTAATTCAAATTCTTTCTCTACACTACTATCATGTGTTACTAATAGGTAATCGTCCCTATGGATAAAGGGCAGAACACCCAACATCTGATCCATATAAAAGATGACTAAAAGATCCTCAATCTTAATGTGTGAGAAATGAGGTTCATGCTGAAATGGTGAGTGCCAGAGGGAGAGAATTGTTTTCAATGGAAAAGACCAGAGCCTTTTGGATTAGTCATACAGCACACCAGAACTTATAAAATTACCGCAAACTACTCTAGAACTTACAAAACTAATATACAGTAAATTATCTTTGATTAATTAAAAAAATTTTCTCATTAACAGTGCCTGTCAAGTGATTGGTTGACTTCTGGCAGATGGAAGGACCTTTGGGATCTTGTGTGAGTAGAGGCAGGCTTACCCACATTGATATTTTACTTCTACTACCAAAATCTCTCATGGAACAAATTAATTTAAACAAATCAAAAAACCCCAAAAACTATCATGCCCTCTTTGAAAGAGATTACACACTAATGCCAAATTTACTGTCATCACAGTGAAAGTTACAGCTTCACCTCCTCCTTTCTTTCTCAATGACCTTGGAAAATGATATGTCATTAAAGAAATTCATCCCACTCTTTTTAGTAAAAGCCATTGATGGGATATTGTTGGATTTATGAAATATCAAGAAGTTTCATTCTGATGATTTGCTTCTTGAAGTACAAGTAAGGCTGGTATCTTTCTGTGATCAGCCAAACTTGCTAAGAAACCAATGTCATTAATCCCCTTACATAAATTCCTTAATACATCTCAAGGGGATATCAATGACTAGTTCTATTGGATGTATCTAACAAGGAATTATAGTATTTCAGGGATTTGCTTCTACAGTATCTCTGCTATCTGTTGCATTACCATCCACCACAACAACAAGCAAATCACAACCCAAAATAATTCTCATATTTAATCCATTATATGCCATGTACAAAATGTGTGCATGCTATGGACTTGAATGTATCTGTTTCTTCTGAGAACATTTTTTTAAAGAAGTGATAATTAAAAAATAATCCTGATTTATCTAATCATGTTATTGTAGATAACTTTTTTTATATTAGTTGAAAATACATATAATTCTGATTTTTACATGCTGGATAAATTCCCGAAGAATACATGTAAAAAAAATTTGTGTAAAAAAATATACTGTATCTATGGAAAAATAGAAGATTGATTCCCAGACCTAAAAAAATCAGCAAAAATAATACAATAAACTATATGAAAATTCATGTTAGAATCTTATCATTTTTACATGCTTGCACTTTTATTTTATAAAGCACATGTATATAAAAATGCATTATATAAAGTAAATTATCATTTGAAAAGAAAAATAACATATAATTAATTCATAAACATAAAAATTAGGCAAAATAATATGAGTTACACATAACAAGATTTTATTTGTTGTTATTTTCTGACAATAAGCACATAGATTTGCATAAGACAGCAATATTGCTGCTATCACTAGAAATATCTTGGTCATTATCGTCTTGATCTATTGGTGAAATTTTTTCTGTGATCTCTCAAACAAAATTACCACTAGTCTCCTGTAATGCCAATGTTTCAGTGATTTTAAGAATGAATTCAATTATTAATCATTGTATTTGTGTTTTGGTTAGGCCATTTTAATAATTGAGCTGAATTATTTACATTGAATAAGAAGTGGGAAGAAATTATGCATTAGCCATTAAATAATTTTCTGTAAAATGCCATTAATGATTTTAGATCACGTTGAAACTTTCCTGTTTGTTCCTCATTAGGATTATGTTTGACAAAATAGTTTGAAAATTATAACTTATCACTTATTGACTTTTCAGCAAAATTAATAAATTTATACATGCATTTCTTTTAACTTTTATTAAATTTTTTATACTATTAAACATCAAAAAGTACTTTTCACTTCAAACTCAAAATGCAGACAAAACAAATTTCCTATTGGAATTATACATATAATTAGGAGAATTCCCCAGAAATTTATTTTCTAATTAGAACCAAAAACAACAACATGGAAGTGTATAAACCTATCATAAGTGTCAAGTTTTATATGTTTAATCAACTTTTATTTCAAAACACAAGTAATCCAATAAGCATTTTAATGTTTATTGTGTTACTTGTATTTCTTCAAGAGCAACAGAACTTGAAAGATTAAGATATATTTAAATTTTTGAAATAAAATAAAGTCAATTTTGTTTTTTCATCTTATATTTTGGAAAATTATACATATATTTTTATTCTAGATAAATAATATATGCATAATTTTTCCTTCTTTATAATTTTGAATATCAAAAATTGGACAGAAAAGGAGAAAAATACAATGTATAAATATTCCCTAATTATGCAAATAATTGGAATCAAAATTTTTTACATGACCCTGAATATTGCATAAGTCAGAAAAATAAATTTTTAAAAAAATTCTTAATAAAAACTGAGATTAGATAGACTACAGTGATTACATATACACAATATTATAGTACTGTATTGTTCCCTGATTGAAAGATGTACAATGCCACATGAAATGATATAATATCAGTATCATAATACTTAAGATCAACAAACAATACAAAACATAAATAAATTAAATAATATGAATTTTTAAATATTGTAAATTAATATACTTGAGCTTGTAACTTACAAATGCAATAGATATTTATACTCTATAATTGGAAAATATTTTATGTAAAATCAAAGTTTACAAAAGTCAGATATACATAAACTGAAGTGTGTGTGTGTGTGTGTGTGTGATGTTTTCTAATTAATTATATATATTTTTTTTATAAAAAAATATTTTGTCTTATTTATTTATTTTTCTTTAGCTACTACAAGATTAGATCCTGCTCCTGGATGTATTGATAAGAAATTGGTTAACAAAATTGAAACTGATGGTGATGATGATGATATTCCACAAAGTCTTTACACTCTTTTAGATACTTATAAAAGTCAAATGATACAATTTATTAAATATATGAAATCATCAAATTATCAATCTGAAATTAAAAAAGAAATTGAAAAAGAAAAGGTTAGTTCATGTGTAAAATTTAATTTATATTTTTAGAATATTTTTGACAAGAAGATATATTTATCCTTGCCTGAAGATTCCACATTTTAAGACATGAAAATGTATCATTTGTAAGATTACATTAAGATACATTCAATAAATATAATAAAATACTTCATTAGCAAAATTTAGGGAACTGATATTTTTCATTTATTAATTATTCAGAAGTTCATTCATTGGAAGTTAATCAATGTTGTACAATTTAAAGAATATAACTGGTGAATTAGTGAAAATTGCATAAAAACTTATATTAAAATACATCAGCTAGACTTTTAGTTGAAGAAAAATAATAAGAATGGATGGAAAACTTATGGGAGTTTAGATATTCATTGCATTTTGTATAAATATAAAGAGTGTCCCTGGCTTAGGATTGTGTTCAATGATTTTAGTCATAATTCAGATGCATCATATAAGATGTGATTATCTAACTAGATAATATTTTAATAAATAGAATTTTATTAAAATATTGTACATTTTAACTTTTATCCTCTTTCAATATAATTTCATATATAATATATTTTATAAATCTTATA
>AYEL01074665.1:0-55942 GCA_000484575.1 Olivierus martensii | reverse complement strand
GTTCAAATGTCTTTTCTTTCTTTATTACACTACTCTGGTCCAGACAACAATATAGCGTTGTTCGACACTAAAAGGGTTAAAATTATTAAAAACTAAACTTCTTCAATTATTTAAATTTTTTTTTTCACCTGCTTCCTCCTGAAAATTGTCAATCCGGCCCTCGGCAGAAAATAATTGCCCACCCCTGGCTTATAACCTGTACTTTTTGTTGCTATAAATCAGGGCTGTCCAACCAGTCGATCACGACAAGCATTTTAGTCGATCGCAAGCCTCCGAAGATTTTCCGATCAACTTTCACTTTACAATACGTAGTAAACATGGTCTGTGTTCTTATTGAAACAAGAAAAGTGAGATTATCCATACATGTTTTCGTTCTTTGTGTCTTTTATCATTTTTAAGTAATAGCAGATCAAATTATTCGGTAGTATATAATAATAATCCAAAAACAATAAATGAAGATTATTTCGATGAGTAAGCGAAAGTTTGTTGGACAAATGCGTTTACAGGTTCAAATGTCTTTTCTTTCTTTATTACACTACTCTGGTCCAGACAACAATATAGCGTTGTTCGACACTAAAAGGGTTAAAATTATTAAAAACTAAACTTCTTCAATTATTTAAATTTTTTTTTTCATTTTTTAGTCATAATTATGAGTGTAGAAAAGAAAAAGCTTATCATTGCCATGATGAATGGGAGCGTTTCTTTTTTCCATGGTTAATAGCAAATGCTCTTGTCTAATATGCAATTCAGTTGTCTCTATTCCAAAAAAGGGAAATATCGAAAGACATTTTCGAACAATGCTCTCCAATTATGAAAATGAATATACGAAAGACTGCGAAATACGCAGAGCAAAAATTATAGATTTAATATCGAACTTACAACACAAACAAAATATGTTCATAATAAATTTTAAGATTATCTCTTTTGTCATATAATCCAAATTTTGAATTAAAATTGCAAAATCTATACAATGCCAAATATCTCATTAAAATTTTTGTTTATGTGCCCACGTATTAGTAGTTATTTTCATATTTTCATGTTATGAAGAATTGTTTATTTTACTTAATAAATTTTGAATTTTATAGATGACATTACTATTTTTGTATTTTTATTCCCTGGATATCGGTAGATCGCTACATCGCTCCGGTGAAAAAAGTAACTCACGGTCATAAAAAGGTTGGACAGCCCTGCTATAAATTAATATCCAATATTATTATATTTTATGTTTGTTTATTTTAAAAATTAATAATAAAAAAATTTGTGGGGAGGCAAAATAATTCGTTTTTATATTTTTAAATATAATACTGTGCAGTATTATATGAATAATATATTTAGTATTTAATTAATTTAATTTATACTTAATTTTAATCTCAAAAATAAAAACCAAATAATTAAAAATGATATATATAATTTATATGTACAAAAATATATTTTATTATCAATATATTAAAATTAAATCGATATTTAAAATTTTATGAATTAATAACTGTCAAATTAAATGAATAAAGATATTAATGCTGAATTTTTGAGAATATTTACTATATTTTTTTAAACAAACGATAGATTCATATTAAAAGTTATATATAATGCTGAAAACATTTTATATTTTTATAATAAAATATCAAAAATTTATCCTCTTTGCCAGACTTGTTCATAAATATGGTTTATCATTTTTTATCTTATGGGAAAATACAAAAAATAAGTCCATAATGCATTACGATAAATTGGTTACAGAAATCTTGCAAAAGGGCATCTCTACCCTTTTCCTTATTCTGAGACAATCCCATTCATATTAGTGGGCGGGTAAGTTATAGACTATAATATCTTGCATCAGTATTGCAATACCAATTTGTGACATGATAGACAATCCCATTCTCGCTGGTGAATAAGCCAAAATTCGCGCGAATGCGCTCCGCTATTTAGCTCTGCAAGACTTCTAGCTTTGGACACTTTTTCTTAGTCAATTCTCGAATTGGCCATTGATGGTCGCGCACATTACGAATTGGCCGGCCAAAGCCCGAAATAGTTGTAAATTCTCGTATATTTCGGGCTTTGGCCAAATCTAGGCGAATTGGCTAGACGTCGGGCATTGTCCACCTCCGGTTCCAATCATATATATTATATAAATATACAGTAGAACCTGTATAAGATAACCATCTCCGGTTCCAATCAAAACTGGTCGTTTGTACAGGTGGTCGGCTTATAACAGGTTAATTATAATACAGCATGCTTAAATGAAACAAAATGATTACAGTTTAATAAAATCGAAACGTATGCTTTTGTTACAATTTATAATACAGTTTATCATTTATTCAAACACACAGTATATTTAATTAGTATGGAAAAAACTATCAATAGTGCTTTGTCGCATTCCACTTTTACTAGTATGGAAAAAACTATCAATAGTGCTTTGTCGCATTCCACTTTTATAATTTCTACCTCAAAGCAGTGTTCGATGTCGATCAATAGTGCTTGTCGCATTCCACTTTTATTTTTTATAATTTCTACGGCAAAGCAGTGTATTGTCATTCCACTTTTATTTTTTATAATTTCTACGGCAAAGCAAGTGTTCGATGCCGTTTAATTGAGACAACAATTTTTCATTATTTTCTATTGTTGATGCCTGTTTAATTCTTTAGCATGTTTCTTGCAGGGTATCATTCGCTTAAGGTTGCGATTTCCGTTGTTCCTTTATTTAACAGAATTTCTTTTTGAAACAATATTTTGTGGATCTGTGTTTTCTCCACGTTAAATTTTTCTGCTAACGCTCACAATATTTTGTGGATCTGTGTTTTCCTACGTTAAATTTTTCTGCTAATGCTCGTTCAGAAAGACCTTTCTTACTGTTTTCAGTCGTTTTTATTCGCTGTTCTGAATTCAAGGCATTAACTTTCCGTTTATCCCATGGTTTAGCCATGTTTCAACATCCAAAGTGCAGTGATAAGATCACATGTGTATGAGATTACATTTGATTAATACGCTTGCGTAGAACACAAACATCCGGATCCGGTGGCTGATTGTTTTCACTTTCCGTTTTCCCTATATCACTTCGTCATAGGCCTTCAAGTTTTGATTTTTAACGTTTTTAATACAAAATTTAATTATCATATCATAAATACAAATCCAAGGAACGTGCATATTAAAAAGACGTCGCATTAAAGTAGAAGTGATGCCATGATTTCGTTATTCCAGCGCTCTACTTCATTCTCGTCGTATGAATAATGGGGAAAAATTCGCACAGTGCAATTTTTTCAATTGTAGTGGTTTGGCTGCAATTGTAGTGATTTAAGTTTAAAAGAAAACGATACTGATATAAGCAATAAAGATAGTCAATTAGTAGTAATGTTAAAAAATTATGGTCGTCATAGACAGTTTTACTTTATGTTTGGTCCATAAAAATGATGGTCGTGGTCACGTTATGGAGGGTCAAATATGGGAAGATGGTCGTCTTATGGAGAGTCAAATAGCATTATTTCTTTGGGAAAAAATTTGGTCCCCATAAAATTGTGGTCGTCACGTCAGGTGTTCGTCTTATACAGATGAAGTCAATTGTATATAGAAAATATCAGTATTAATTCATCTTCTGAGTGTTAATGTTTCTGAAATGTTAAATTTGCAATTTATATCTTTGAAACTACAATCAAATCCCATATAGCCTAATACGGCACTTCTGCAATATGATTTCGCTGTAACACAATTAGGAAATTGAGGCAATCTTCACATAACACAGTATTTATAGAACGTGGTTTCGCTTTAATGCGGTTTAGAATTTGCAGTTAATCTTAATTTTGTATAGCACGGTTTTGTATTGCACGCATAAGTGATATTCAAACTTTTTAATAACTGATATATATACAGTGTATATAATACATTTATAAAGATGAAATTTGTACATATCAAACTATAATAAGAAATTAATACAGTATATACTAAGCGTATAGCACGGTTTTGTATTGCACGCATAAGTGATATTCAAACTTTTTAATAACTGATATGGTTATATATATATATATACAGTGTATATAATACATTTATAAAGATCAAATTTGTACATATCAAACTATAATCAAAAATTAATACAGTATGTACTAATAAGTATTTAAAAATTAACTAATTAGAGGTGGTAGCAATTATATAATTGAAGACTGCTAGAAGTCTGTATACAAACAGTGACAATACAGTTTAATTGCAAGTGCAATAATATGATTTGTTAATTAAATTTATATTTAATGAATTAATTTTGCCACTTATTATAATTATTTTATACTGTTAACAACCGATACTGAAGAGAATATTTTGAATATTTTAACAAGTACATATCGGTTGAATATTACCTGATTTTATAGGGATCTAATTATCGTATTATACAAAGGTTAGCTATATTAAAAATAACAATTCTGAATTATTTTTCCTATCCAACCAATATTCAGGAATTCATTTTGCACTTTATTTTCGAAAAATTGAAAAATTCAGATTTTTGATAACAAAACCTTTACTTTTCATCATTTTATGAAATTTTTTATCGTAATATGCATATCATCGTATTTTCTTTGTTTTTATGTTTTTCTACTTAAAATAAAAAAGTTATATTAAGAATATTTAGTCAAATTTTTTTAAAGTTTTATTTATTTATTATTGAAAGCTAAATACAAATAAATAATTAGAATTTTTAACAAAGTCATTGAATCACTTAAATTTTTTCTCCCAGAAAGTAAAACATTGAATCACTTAAATTTTTTCTTCCAGAAAGTAAAACCAGATAATTACAATTAAATTATTAAACCATAAATTTATTAATTTCTGAAATTTTTACAAAGATATATTTGGTATATATTTTCCTCAGACTATTGTTGATAAATAAATTAATGATTATTAACAAAATTAAGAAATTACGCAATTTGTTGATATAATAACAAACTTTACGACTTAACGACTTAAAACTTTACGAATTAATTTTAAACAATCCTAAGATCCAAAACAACTAACTCCATAATGTGAATATTTTGATTCAATCATTCTCAATATTATCAAATTTTATATATCAATAATATATATTTTTTGAGAAAAAAAATTCAATATTTCTTTATCCATGGCAGTTTATTATGATGTTAATTATAAAATAAAAAAATAGTTTTCCTGATAAATATTATTCATACATATTAGTTTAATTTCATCACATTATTAGAATTAATTGATATCTTTACAAATTTAGAATGTAATAATTCACAATATAAATAATTTGGTAACTGATAAATATATTTAACAGTTACATATGCAAATTTGAATGTCATCTCAAATTATTTGAAGTTTGTTTAAATTAAGACAAATTTAATTGTGTGATATATATATATATATATGCTCTTTGGCTATTTAAATAGCATTTTACTTAATAAGAATGCAATATGGAATGAACTGAACTCACTAGGATCTACTGTAATTCTATTCTAAATGGATATCACTATATAAAGTGACAGTGATCAATTGCCAATCAGCCCACTGCTGTATGCTGTGATACTTTCATTCAGGAAACAACAATCTAGGGGATTGATGATGTCGTTATTAACACTAGGGTGCATCATTTAATCTGCGATAAGTTATTTTTATAGAGAAAAGTGCGAATGAATAGAGAGCGATTTATCGTTCTCTTAATTAAGATTTCAATAATGCAACAGAATGCTTAAAAGAAACGTATGATTAAGGTTCAACCGAATGGGACCTTGCAAGATTATACACTGCTTTATTGAATGTATTGTGCCATATTAACAGTACAATCATCGTCTTATAATTCTTATATAATATGCATCGTAATATTCTGCATATTATGACATCTAACGAAGTGTCTCTGAAAATAATATAGTTTATAATTAGTTAACGTAATAATATTTATTTTTATTCATTCAGATATTCCAGTTCTTCAATTTATTTCCATAAAGTTGTACTTTAAGAAGTATGGAGCTCGAAATGGAATTTTATGTAGTTCTTAAGGCTACTATTGAGTCATAGATGTACTTGTTTCATTTGTTAGTAAAATATAACTGTTTTTTTTTTTGCAAAGATGAGATTATATTATTGCAATAAAACAGCTTGAGTTTGGAATACCTTGAGTGTAAAGTAATAAATTGAGGAAATAAATTTTTGTATATTAACTTAGGTAACATATCGAAATTCAAGTAAAACACAATGCAACAGTCGCTATAGCAGCGATGCACAGATTGCGGCCCTCCGTTGATTTGTTGGCAACCCACCTCACCATGCATCATTTTAACAAGTTACACAATCAACGAAATATTATTTGTAGTTTTGAACAATGCATTTTCAAATAATATTTTTCTGATGTGAAATTATGCTTACAGTGGTTTGATGATAATGTTTTTAAAACAATATGGAAAAAATAATCATCGTATTTGTAATAATAAACATTTTTTTTACTTTTACTGTATTTATGTGTGTGAAATGTGTAAATTTTCAAATAATATTTTTCTGATGTGAAATTATGCTTACAGTGGTTTGATGATAATGTTTATAAAACAATATGGAAAAAATAATCATCGAATTTGTAATAATAAACATTTTTTTTTTACTTTTACTGTATTTATGTGTGTGAAATGTGTAATTTTAAAAAAAATTGTACATGCGCACAAGGTAGCACTGCCACTTAACTAATGAAAATTTAGAGTCAATTTTAATCGTTTGGTTACCTAACATTAAAAAAAAATTATTAAATCAATGCAATGACATCTATGCGGCCCTTGGTCTTAACAAGTTTCTGCATCCTTGCACTATAGTATAAACTGGTAGGCGGCCGTATGGCCAAGTGGTAACGCATTGGCGTGCCACGCTGGAAGACTCGGGTCCGGCATCTCCTGAAAAGTTTTTTTGAAGTTCCGGCCCAGACCTGATGATCCCTGTTCTTCATCATCCGGCCCTTCTCCACAAGTGTGGGTGCAGCCGGTGATTGGAACTGGCCTGCCCCTTAGTAATCTCACTGATTGGAAAGGGGCGTAAAAAAAGCAAAAAAAAAAGTATAAACTGGTGATGCAGAATTTCCTCTCGAAGCTCTGATGCGTCATATGAAGGCATTTTATTTAACGCAATTAATGGAGAAGTTAAAAAATATTATATATTGTTAAATATTTAAATGCTGTATGCCAAATATCCAACAATATTTTAAATATATTCAATAATTTATGATAAGTTTAAATAGTAAAAGTATCTATAAGAAAACTCCATACATATAATCATTACTTAAAGTCCCTTCAAAACATTGAATAATCAGTGTACGGATAAAATATTTCAAAGTTACAAATTTTTCTTATCAGTTTTATATTTTATATTGGCAGATAATTAATTACTTAATGTGTATAAAAATTTTCTTATTTTCAATCCTATAATTTACTCATACTACATAATTCTTGAAAATCAGTTAATGTAACAAATCTACAATATTACGCAAACCAGAATTTAGTATATTTTTTAAAATTTCAATATTATAAATGTTAAAAAATTTGATTATAAGTTTTTTTGGTTATATTGTTAAAGAGTATTTTTAATTTCTAACAATGACAGCAATAATAGAGATTAATTTTATAGATGAATGGTTTAAAATTTATAAACTGTTCATCGAACAAAATTAATTTTCTTTTTAATTGTTCTTAACAATTTAAATATTTTGTATTTATTGAGTTATAAAATTTCATGAAAATTAAAAAAAAATTAACCGTTTTAATTAATTTTATTTGAGTATAATTATAAAATAACAAATGAATACGAATACAAAATTAAACGAAAATAGATTTTGTTTTCGTAAGGGAAACGAAACAAATTAAATTTATTATACATTATTTATCTTATGTTATTCATAGTTTATGTGTCAGAATATGAAAGAAATTTTTTTTCTCAAACCAACTACATAGAAAGCTATAAACAAGTGAACCATAAAAAGAATGAGATCTAGAACAAAACTTGTACCGATACAACCACAGATTAAATCGAATGAAAATGAGCCCAGCAAACATCATCAGTGTTCATTCGACGGTTAATTTTATCTCATTTTTGTCTTATTGGAATAAAACAAACTAAATCCTCATTACAAGGAAACTAATAAAGGGGAAAAAACATTACAGTGCAATGTTATCGAATAAGCTAGTAGTTTTAATATGGAAATCGTAATTATAAACTTTAAATGGTTTTATTTCTGCTAAGTTTTAGCAGAATTTATTTAAGAAGGCAATATTCACGAAAAAGTCGAGCCGAGGATCTTGTGATTATTTTATTTGAAAAATAGCCTGTGTAAAATTTTATAAGGCATGCAAGTATTGGCTTATTATCTTAAGTTTGTTTTTTCTTTATAAGGGTAGTTATAGTGTGATTCTTTAAATTTTCAAACTTAGATTTTAATTTTAGAATTTTGTTATATCATTTATAAAATGTTAAAACTGAAATTGGTGTAATGCTTAATAAAATTATTCCACATCATTAGCGGAAGCAATATTAATGATATTTAATAGTTTTTCTCTGTAATATATGGAAAAATTAATGATTTTTTTCAAATAATATTGTGACTTTGCATTACACTTTTTAGTATATTTTATGTAAATTTTTCTGGAAAAATGTATAAATAAAAATCTTGTCTTCATTATAAGTTTTCGTCACATTCCAACGCATGTAATCACTTCATAATCTCTTCGAATATACAGTTCTCTGAAAAAAAGTTTTTTATTTTTATTTTTCAAGGAAAAAAAATGTTATTTTATATTACCTTTTCTTCTGTTTGCTAAGAAACTGTTATCGTAATCATAAAACTTTTATTGCTCGTTTAGCTGGATATCCCACTGAACAAGAATAGTAAAGATATAATAGTATGATTGTAATCGTTAACATTCAGAATACAAACACTTAAAATTCAAATTTTGTTCAATTAAATTTATAAGACGATATTAAAAAATAATAATTCTTCGAGTTAATTTAAATTTTATAAGTTGCAATATGAGAATACAGTATATTCAAGTAAATTGAAAATTTGAAGATTCATTCGATGATGCACAGATTTATAGAATATTGTTAGTTTATATTAATATCTAATAAAATGGTTTTATTTTTTTTCAGATAAGTTTAAGTGTAGAGAGAGTTGGCCAACCGAGATGTCAGAAAAAATCTTCACCATATTCTTGGATGTTATTTTGTTGGTTGTACCTTTGCTCATCATGACAGTAACTTATTCCTTTATAGTGGGAACATTATGGAAGACAATTAAACCCTTGAAGGAAATAGGAAAAGGTTTTTCTGATAGATAATGTTTTGAAAAGTTTCTCTTACCCATTATTAATTCTTTTATTGAGTTTTAATAAGTATTTTATGGAAAATGTTTATTTCAGAATCCGTAACAGAAAATGGATCGAACAGACAGCAACATATTCATTTCTACCAGAAGAATTCAACAGGAAGTCATAAGAGTGAAACCCACACTTCTTCCTCGTTGTCTTCAAAGAATAACGGCAAATCAAAGCATCATTGTAAAGAAAGCGATATTTCTTACCAAGGGATTCGAGTCAGCAATCTCGATAAATCACTTTCACAAAAAAGGAGAGTGTTTAAAATGCTATTCGTTGTTGTACTAGAGTTTTTCATATGTTGGACACCTCTTTATGTCATCAACACTGTTTCCCTTTACGATCCCCGTTCAATCTATGAAGGACTTGGCTATTATGGAATTTCTTTTTTCCAATTGCTGGCATATACATCTTCTTGTTGTAATCCAATCACATATTGCTTCATGAATTCGAAATTTCGACAAAGTTTTATGGGACTGTTCGGCTGTAAGAGAAGAGCTTGGAAAAGCCATAAAGAAGTCACATTTAGAACAACTCTTAGTACGAATTGTTGCGACAGCTCAAATTCTAAAAAGTCTTTGAATTCATCCACGAAAACAGTTTGTGAACTGCAAAATTAATTTAAGATAATATTATTCTTCGTCAAAATGCGTATGATTACAAAATAATAAATTTTAACATTATCTTGTCACTATAAATATTTTTAAATATTATAAAAATGTTATTCAAACAAATTCTTATATATGGAAAAATTATGAATTCACTTATCTCATTTTAAATTGTAAAATAACTTTTAAATTATTCGAATAAATAGATAATGTCATTCTATCTATATCATAAAAATTAGAACTGGAGATTAATTTTGAGAAAAATAATTAAAAATCGAAAAAAAAAATTTTTTTCATACTTTCGACTTTTATTTCCTCGTAATCCTTCTAAAATTAAGTATTTTAATTCATTGTTTAAATTTTAAAAATGTTTAATATGAACTATTATATTCTTTAGTTTTCATATCTTTCGATTTTAACTATTACATGTATAAACTGATTGTTAATTCCTAAAAATCTGAAAGAAATCGTGAAAAATTATGCCATGTAATAAAATTCTATACAGTAAATCAAATTTAAGATCTTCTGTATGAATAGTTTTTCACAGAAAGAAATAATTTAGTGTTTCAAACCACGAACTGTTTGTTGTAAATACAAAAGTTATAACTAAACACTACCGAAAACTAAAAGAAAATAAACACACAGATAAAAATACTGATACAGTTAATAAAATAAAAAATCACAATTGATAAATAAATTGAAAAATTAAAGATTATTAAAGATAGTTTTTAATTACTTTAACTAGAAAAGCATTCTTTGAAGTTATGACGATTCAATAATTATTAAAATGAACAAAAATTCTAATAACACATCTGGAGAAATTGAAGATTAGCTGTTTAATATTATCTTGTCAATAATAGCAGTGTTTGTTTTACATAAAAAGAATGTTAATCTGTTTGAATTTAACATTTTATATTTTAAATTTCTATTTGTAAGAAATTTCAGAAATTTTTAATAATTTTAGAAACAGTATTTGAACATCTTGTTATGGAAACAAGTTCGTTAAACATATCATCAGGAAATCCCAGAAACGTACATGAATGATGGTCTTAGAATTACAAGATTTCAAATTCAAATATAACTTTTTCATGTATAGATCATTTATGAATAATTTTTTTAACATTTTTGTGTAGATGCTAAATAATCTATTATTCACTGAGACTATTATATGATTTTCTTTAAAGAATATTTTATCACAATGACTACCGAATCATATTTATCTATGTAAAAATATTAATAAAAATTTCATAAAGATAGATTTTTTGTGATTTATGGTAATTAAACTATATTTGGAATGCATTAATATCTAAAAATTATATCCATTATATACAATATTGGAACATGCGGTCAAGAATTCGGGATTGATATGAATTATCAAAAGTGGTGCATTGAGAGAAAACTAATGGAATACCATTTGATCCACTGAAGACGCATGTGATTATTTACTATAGTTTATTAATTCGATTGGAAACAAATTTACAATCCAAATATTATTGAAAAGTCAAAATAAAATACTTCTATTAGAAATTATTGATATACTAGCAATAAGTAAATGCTACAGAGAGGTCAATAAAAGAAAGAGTTTCTCTTTTAGGTTGAAAGTTTGAAGTATGGTTATATTAAATTTGTGATCATTGATTTTTAGTAGGGCACAATGTTGATTGATATTTATTTATTTATTTAAATTGAAGATACAATAATAAAAATTCTAAAATTCGAAATACTTGGATATTTCTCTTTTATGTTTCTCAATTTTCCGGTTTTATAAGCCCGTTTTATATTTTATACAATATTTATAATGTTTTATTTTTTATACGATATATCATATTTCTCGATATTACTGTAGTATTATAATTTATAGTATGCTGTTTTAAATAAACGGAAAAATCATAAACATTTTATGTCAAATAAATTATTATATTAAATTTTTAAAGTTGCAAATTTACTCTAACATTCGATCAATTTACTTGTTTCGCCTATCTAATGAATTTTTTTTATACACAACTTAACTAGAAATTATATGTATTTGATTTATTTAATTTTGCTGACGATATAAAAAAAAAAAATTTTGCTGACGATATTAAATCAATTTTGCTGACGATATTATTATGCTTAACTGAATCTAAAATAATTATCTCATCTTCAAGTTCATTAAGAAAGAGAATCACATCGTCGGTATTTCTCCTTACAAAGTTCAATGGCCACACATTGAAAGATAATTTATTTACTATAGAAAAACTATTAATCGGCACGTTTATTTATGTTAATAATGCATCAGCAGATTTTTCAAACTATATACATCATTTAGTATGAACGTTTACCACGACAGAACCATCAATTTGCATATTTTATGGCTTGCAGTAAATAAAACTGTAGCAATTTAAATCTTAATAACAAGTTTGAACATGTCGTTTTGTAAAAGATGTAATATTATTATGACTAAAGAAGTAATAAAAATAAATATCAAATTTAATCTAATGGATTTACAGCAGAAAATCTATTTAAAACTTAAAACAAAATAGTATAAGTTAAAAAATATACTATACAGTATAAATGCTAAAAAATAAACCGATTTTTCTTCTTTTGTAAATGCTAATAGATATATATTCAAAAATCTATATCAAATAATGAATTGCAAAAGAACTGTTATAATTTTTCCATTTTTCATAATGGTAATTTGTCAGAACAACTCACAATAAATGTAGCTAATATGTTTTTCAGACTTGAATTAGTATAAATATTATAACTTTAATATTATTAAACACATTTTTTATTCATAAGTATATAAAATAAATACATTACTATATCGTATTAACGGAAACATAAAACCTGCAATCTAAGTTAAATTAATTTAAGATATGGTAAAAAACAATTTTTTTTTCTCAGTTTAACTTGAGCAGCGTGTGATAATAATAATAGCATCTCTATTTGTAAAAAATAATGGTTGATTGACACAGTATTTAAAATCACACACATAAAATACTTTTATTTTGAATTAAATTTCTGTCAAAAGTGCAGATTCCAGGTTTCAAATATGACCATTGTCGATTTTCAATCAATGCTCTTTAAGAAGTTTTTAGTGTAAACTTATTTGCATTTTTATTTAAAGAAATGTCGAAGTTGTTAATGATAGTATGAGCATTCTTTAATTTTTCTATTATTCTCCCTACAGTATATATTATTTTTCAGATATTTCTGTAGCCTTTATTTAGGTTAGATAAAGTTATATGGAGATTATAAACGATTGAATCAACAGCAGAGGAATAATACGTAGGCCAATTAGGAGATTTGATAAGTCAGACTGAGCTCTTTTATAAAATCTTTAAAAATATGGCAAAGGATTTAATACAGATAAACTATAACGTACGAACTAGGATAAGCTTATCACTCTTCCACGTAGCGTTGTAATTTAAAGGAACCTATAATTAATCGAAATGTTTGTGAAAATTATAGGATTGCAGGTCTCGGAATCAGTGCAGCATCACGATAATTATCCATAATTATTCGATATCGAAGAATCTGTAGATATTAATAAGGATATATTCAATACAGATATTTATATTAATTAAATTATCGATAGTTTTATTAATAGGCCCCACACGTATTTATTTAATAATAAAAAATTATTTACCGGGAGTATTCAAATTTAAATTATAATTTGGGTTGTCTGCCCGAATAACAGCGTATGAGTGGCAACCGAAAGCAATCTCGTGAACTGTTTAATGTCTTCCCAATCTCAATCTGTCGTTAATCAATTAATTTATATTTCTCTTGAAGTTATAATAATGAGCAAAGTCGAAGTTCATCCAAGCGTAGAACAGTGCCCTATCATCAAATTTTTTATTAGAGAAGGAATGAAAAAAGGATTGAAGGCACACTTTCGTGAAATCACGCTCTCTGACGTAAGCACATATAAGTGAATATAAGCCTTTAAAAGAGGGCAGTGAATGTGTCGAGAACGAACTTTATTCACAGCACTTTTGAAAATACAAAGGATACTTTACAGTTGGATTTCCTCACAGAACGATGCACAGTGAATGCGGAATATTATATTAAGTATCCTGTTGGATTCTGTTAAAACAACAATCTGAAATAAGAGGGAAAGAGCCAGACCACTGTTCACATCTTACAGGACAATGCCGGTCCTCATGTCACTTCTCATACGAGGGATACTTCGATTCCATCTTGTCCCATTAGCTTTTCATCTTTTTTGAACCCTTTAAGGAAAGAGGAATTTCTTGTTAGGAAAGAGAAACTTCATATGTAATGAGGAAGTCATCGAATCTGTTGTTTTAGCTGGGTAAATGAACAGATTCCGGAATGAATTTCCAGCCGAAAGAATTTTTTACATAGAATTCAGATGTTATCGGGAAGACAGCATCCATGCATTTCAAAGGAAGGTGACTGCCATCCATGATAACTGCATTGAAAAATGATGGCATCCATATTTATATATAGTTTGTATTTTTTAATGTAATTTATAATTTATATTTGAACGCACTTTTTTAAAATCGATATAACAAAGAAACTGAATTATGAAATTAAAATAGGAAATAAAGAAATACTGTAATAATACATTTGGAATAAAACAATTTTCAATATTAATTTCGACTTCTTAACTTTGATTTTCATTTATAATTATATACTGTATTGCTCTAATATGTTTTGATTTATTTATTCTGTATATTTTTCATTTTATGGCATGCATTAGTAAGATATATGATCATAATTGAATAAAAAAGGAATTTAACTGCTTAATATATCCTTGTCATAATTAAATTAATGTACAATATAACATTTACAAGCATATATCAGCTTCTAAATTTGTAGAAACTACCTTAGTTTTCAGTGTATTTCGACGATATTTGCTAACACAATCATGAAATATGTTTTCTACTTTGTTTAGATGAGGGTTATTCAAACTGCGGGTTACGACTCTTTAATAGATTGCGAAATAAATAAAATCGGTCGCGACTAATAAAACAAATGCACAAATAAATGTTTGAAATACAATTTATAAAATAAAACTTTTCTGAAAGTGATTCATAATAAATATGTAGCATTGGTCAATAATGAATAAATAAACATAATAATTCACAGAAATTTTATGTCTTTTATTTTATCACACATGCAGTGGATCACAATATAAAATGTGGTTTCTGTAGTGCGTTGCAGTCAAAAAAAGTTTGAAAAAAGCCGGTTTAGATTGTATCAATATCTTCAGAAAATCTCAAATAACATATTGAATATTATAGATTTCAAAATATTGAAATATAGATGTAAATTCCAAAATATAGTCAAAAATCAAATTATAGAGTTGTTTCAGAGAGATAATTTCACTCTTCTGCCTCTCTTCATATCTTCCCGACTGAACCAAAATTTCAATTGAAATATACGTGTGTTCAAATAAATATATTTATTCTAAATTTTGAATGTATTACTTATAGAAATATTTACGAGAATAGATTTATTGTTCAAAGATATCTGAGGAAGTGAAGAAAAAGAATTTTTGCTATTTAATCAAATAATCTAGTTATTTTATGAATTGAATTTGAAGCTTCAAATTTGGCATTGTATAATCTTTTGAATAATTATCACGAACATAAATTTCAGATTAACAATATTTGACGTAACGAAAATTAGAACAAATTGAATTTTGATTGTAATTATTGTAACATAAGACAACCAATAACCATTGTATCTTACTTAAGTTTAGATTAGGTTAGGTTAGTTTTGTTAAGTTGCCATATCCTTATGGGATATTCTGTATCTGGAGGCGGCCACTTATAGAACTCATCATAGGCTGGCCAACACCCATGATGGAGTCAACCGGATGATTGAAGTCGGCCGGATGGCCTCGTGGTAAAGCTTAAAAAATTATTTTTAATGAATGTTTAATGCGATTTAATTATCTGTTTCATTATCATTTATTAAACATAAAATTATAAAATAGCATTCTAAATATTTAAATTTAAATTATTGCGTTTTTTAATTCAAATTTTAGAATTTAGAATTTTTTTATGACCAGTAATTCATTGATATATATATATATATGGTTTTCAATTGATATGCTCTGATATATAAAAATGCCAAAGGAATTAATGAAGATAATGTTTTATCCAAATGATAACGACGACAATGAAGAAAAAATAAGAAAAATTTTAGAAGTATACGAATGCAATAAGAAAATATATTCTAACAGTGATGAATTTCGTAAAATAGAAGAATTTGTTCTTTGGTACATTGCTATGAAGTGTTATCAATGGAATATAAAAGATCATTCGTTAGTCAGCCATATTCTTGAACTTGTTCATCATTGCACTGGACATTTCATGCTGCTTTTCCTTCGCACAGAGAATCAAGAATTTAGATGTCTTTGTTATTTTATGAATCATGCCAACTCATCTAGACTCATCCTTCAGGATAACCGGTTGGCCGATGTTTGTTTTTGTTACGCAAATATCATTTCTAATTCCTGTCAATATGCCATTAAATGTGTCAATCCCAAATTATTACTTTTTCTACTCCGCCACGGAGCTCTTATGGGAGAGAATATTAATTTTAGATCCTATAAGATTGATGCTATCAAAGACACATTACGGATCATAATACGATGGATTGGATCGCAATCGGAACTCACTTTTGAAAATATGAATCATCTTTCATCGTTTCACCATCGCTTGCAGTGTTTGCGGATATTGATGAGAGCTTTTCCTCAGATTGATTTAAAAGATTTGGCCAAAGATTTCTACATAGTAAATAACGATCGTTTAAACTTGGCAATTTGCAAATTTTTAATTGACGAATTAACTGAATTAAGACTGATTTACAATCTGAAACAGCATATTTTACAACCTTCCGAACTGCAACATTTGTGTCGTTATGCTGTGAGGAAATGTCTTTATGATAACTGGCGTTTACCTGACGGAATCAGAGATCTTCCTGTACCCACCAATATTCAGAATTATATCGATTTATTCTATGATTAAGAGTTTATAAAATAAAACACAAACATCAACTATGTAATTTCTTATCGTATGATGATATATAAATTTTTGTAAATTTGAGAATTGCAAACTCTGTTTAAATAATTACAAATTTTTATTTTTCGATTGTTTTTATTCTTATGTAAGTTAGCTTGTCAAAAATTAATTAAAATATGATGCTTATATATAAAAAGAGAGCTGTAAATTATTATTGCATAGATAGTTTTAACTTTAACTTTTTATTATGGAACTGTGGTCAGAAAATGGCATTCCATTATATATAGAATATGTTATTCTTTGAAAAATGTTTGAAGTCACTCTCTATATATTTTTCTTCAATAAATATGACGCATTTTGTTTGAATATATAGTAAAAACATGAATACATAGTTTTTATAAAGATATTCATTAGTGATGCATTCGAAATCAAATGATATCCTTTAAAATCTGCATAATAGCAGCACTATTTTACTTCCTTATAGATTTTTTTCGTAATATTTCTTATTCTTATAAAATTGAACTAATTTTTGTTAATATTTATACGAATTTATACATGTTATAATTTGGTTAGATTATATAAATCATCTAAAATGTTTCTTTATTCGTTAACTGCAGATCTCATGTTTGTTGCGGAAAAATCAGAATCAATCTTACAATTCATTAATACAGGCAGAATTTCTACAAAATAGAATAATCTTTGATTTCTTATGAATAATATAAATAGCAAAGGCCGATCTACACAAAATCATTGGTTTTCAGACAGGATTATTGGAATTCTTCAAGTTATGTGCCTAAGTAGGCACTAAGATAAGTGAAGAACTGATATTTTTTTAACATTAAACTTTAACATAGTTAATTTTATCAAAGAAATTATTCATGGTCAATGAAATAGCCTTAGAAATAGTTTAAATTTAGAAGAAGCAATATCTTATTTTGTTTCATAATTGCCTACTTATTATAATTTGAAATATTGCATAATTTATCAATGAATTGCTGACAGATATATAATGTCCGCATTAAAAATTATTTTTTTATATGCATTTTTTATTAATTTATTTTCATCTGCAATATTATCCGTGAATGCCTCCCTTACTTATTAATACACGTGACATTAGTTTATTTAAATCATTCTCCATAATTTAAAAATAATGGAAATATAATTCGCATAACAACTCCATTATTTTTAAGTTATTATTTGGCAACAAAATGTTTGTTTTTGTAAATAAAAATAATGATTTAAGTACATTAATTCCATTTATAGCGTTTGAAAGAAATAACAGACAAACAGATAATTATATAACTACAGTATAACGCGATATGAAAAATTCTGCAAACGGTAAGAGTAATTAAATGAGAACGTATGTTGTTACATTTTTACATATAGGTATCCATAGAATGAAAGTTGCAATATTCAGTACGAAGTAATCAAATGCAGAAAAAAATGTTTTATCATTATTCGATGAATCCAAAAATTACTAACCATATCATAAAACGACTTTCCTCTAAGTGGAACATCAGAGATATTTTGTATATAATTTCTAATTTATATTTCTATAAGTTAAATGTAATAAATATAATAAAAAACCTATTAACAGTATTTAAAATCGAAATATTGAAATAAGGAAAGTATTTTCATTTATTCCTAGATGGCACTAGTGTAACATCTTGAGCTTTATTTGGAACCTATTTTCAGGTAGTGACTTTCACGTACAGCGGCAGCTTTGTAATTCGTGTTATCATGTTGTATGATAAAAAATCTGACAAGTGCTCTTTTAAAAATATATTTAATTTTTTATAATTAGCTGTAAATTTAATTCAACGAACGAGAAATTAAAAAATTATACAACAAGCCTAAAAACATTGTGCGATCAATTGTATATTAAATTTCTCAATAACAACATATTAAAAGAAATTAATAAATAGAATATATATGAGACCAATATTGCATAATCAATTTTTATATTATCATACTGTAGAAGAAATAATTTAAAGAAAATTATTAATATGAAAATTTAACTTCTATAAATGCCTTTTACTTAAATATATTATATAAAAAATTTATACTTGTTAGTAAATAGAAAAATACGAATTAATTAGTATTAATTCTACATACATTAGTGTGAGTGATCATAATTTTTAGCAAACAATAGCCGTGTTTCTGATGCAATCATTTTTAACTTTGCCATCTTTATTATATATTGTATTTATTTATTTTGTTTCATAACTTCCTATTTATTATAATTTGATATAGACTACTACATAATTTATCAATGAATTGCTGACAAGTATAAAATATCCGCATTAAAAATTGTTTTATTTTATATGCATTTTTCAATTATTTATTTTCGTCTGCAATATCGCCTGTGAATGCCTTCTTTAGCTATTAATACACGCGACATTAGTTTATTTAAATCCTTTTTTTATAACTTAAAAATAATGGAAGCATGATTCGCACATACTTCCATTACTCTTAAGTTATAAATTGGTAACAAAATGTTTGTTTTTGTAAATAAAAATAATGAGTTAAGTAAATTAATTCCATTTATATCTTTTGAAAGGTAAATAAACTTTATTAAGCCATTGATGACATTTCTTATATATAGTTTAGCATTGCTAGAAGTAGACTGTTAATAGGATTAAATCTAAACCCTCTTCTCGTATGGATTGCATGCGGCTTTTATGTATTGAATATAATAATAGAGCTACATTTAGACGATGCTACTTTCATGCAAAAAGATGCATGCAACAACGCGCGCGAGAAGGCATTCCTCAAAATCTGATGCATGCCTTCTCGCGAATCAGATTTTGAGAGATCCTTTAATCGTACAGAATATAATTTAATTTTTTTTAAATTTTAGTTTGTATTGTTGCTAATAGGTGGCGCTAAGTGTTAGCAGTGAAGGATTAACATATGGCTTATCTGATTTGAATCATGTCACCCCGGAAGTGTGACATCATCGTGACATAACAATGGATGGCCTCACCAAACCCAATAATTTATGATATGATGACAACAATGTTGTCCCGATGATATCACATCGTCGAGAAAATCGTCTTCGTGAAAATTGGACACAAAATCAATATGTTCCAAATGTTAAATGAGGTTTTTGTATAATTTTGCAATTATACAAAAACCGGAAAGCACGCTGTGATGCTATACAAGAGTTGGATGAAAATATCAAATGGATATGAAACCCATTTTAAATAAAATTAAAGGATTGAAGTCTGGAACTAGCTATCCTGACTTGGTTCAAAATTCTAATGTTATTAGCGAATCGATCGAAATATTTGCGAGTACAGTACTTCCTTTTTCTTTTTTTTCCTTCTGTTATTTGAAATGATAACAGTAATTGCCGCTAAAGTGGCAGCGTGCAACTTTTTTCGTGTCAGCATTTTCTGCAATATGTCCTCTTCGAAGAGTGGCAAGCTACATGCCTCATGCGGTTGTTGCGCATTGAGGCATGCGTCATTCTGCATACCACATTGCATGCAGAAAGGCATTGTCTAAACCAGCGTATCCCAAACTATGTTCCGCGGAAAATCTATAAGTGTTTCGTAAAAAATTATAAAAATTAATATAAGTTTCATAGATTTAATTAAAATACTGTGCCAAGTTGAAACTGGAGTCGCTAGTTTATTTTGCATAATTACAATTTGATAAAATATGTTTGTTTTGCCCAGTTTATTTATTATTATTAATATCTATCTATACTATAAAATAACCAAAGTGTTTCGTAAAAATTGCAAAATTTGTGAAGTGGTCCGTAATAGAAAAAGTTTGGGAAACATTGTATCTTAATAGTGGCACGCCATTCAAAGTTATTGTGGTAAAACACGTAGATACAAATTCAGAGCTTGATTCTTGCTACATGATATTTAAGAAAGGAAAGTCATTCTTTTAGTTTTATACGAGGATAATAATCGATGATAGAAATTCATTATGTTCTACCATGATGACAAAAATTCAGAAAATTTCAGTTGTTTTGTAATATTCTTGTTAGATAATCCTTGAAGTATCTATGACAATTTTTGAACATGCGATTATTATTAGACTACGATCCTGTAATATTCATTAAAAATTAATTTGATATTCTTATTAGATAGAATTAATTGGATTTCAAAATGAACGAATGCTGTTTTCTTTCTATAAGAAGGATGTAAACTTTTGTTTATTTATCAATTAGTATTGAATTCCATGGTACGTCTATAAACAAGAAATTCGTTTCTTCTGGTACAAACTAATTATGCTTTCATATTATAATTATTCGAAATTTATATATGTAATACAGTAGACTCCCTCTTATACGGTCTCGCTTTATCCGGCCTCTGCTTTAACCAGACATGTTTTCGTCGAGCTATGAGCCCTGAATTTGTATCTACGTGTTTTACCACAATAACTTTGAATGGCGTGCCACTATTAAGGTACGTTTAGACCAATGTTTCCCAAACTTTTTCTATGACGGACCACTTCACAAATTTTGCAATTTTTACGAAACACTTTGGTTATTTTATAGTATAGATAGATATTAATAATAATAAATAAACTGGGCAAAACAAACATATTTCATCAAATTGTAATTATGCAAAATAAACTAGCGACTCCAGTTTCAACTTGGCACAGTATTTTTAATTAAATCTATGAAACTTATATTAATTTTCATAATTTTTTACGAAACACTTATAGATCTTCCGCGGAACATAGTTTTGAAAAGGAAGAACTTGAAACTGCAATAAGGTATCTCGAACAACAAAATAATTCATCTGTCATTGATATAATTTTTATGAAAAAATGACGTGATATTTCTTTAAAAAACGAATTTGAATCTAAAAGACAAATGATTTACCGATTTTTTGACTATGTAAATGTTTTATAAGTATTTACATATAACACCTATAGTCTTTCTTTAATTTACGACCTATAAATGATATTTTGCATGTGATTTCGGATTAACCAGCCATTCGTTTATCTAGCCTGATGTCCAGTCCTCAGTGACCAGTTAATTGAGAATCTACTGCATTTGTATCATTTATTACTTTTCTAACTGAATTTAAAACAAGAAGCTTAGGAAAAAAACTAAAATTTGCCTTCTTTCCGAAGATCTCATTTAACATTTGGAACATATTGGTTTTATTCTACTGCATTTGTATCATTTATTACTTTTCTAACTGAATTTAAAACAAGAAGCTTAGGGAAAAAAAACTAAAATTTTCCTTCTTTCCGAAGATCTCATTTAACATTTGGAACATATTGGTTTTGTGTCCAATTTTCACAAAGAAATCATCTCAGCGATGTGATGTCATCGGGACAACATTGTTGTTGTCATCGTGATATCATAAATTATTGGATTTGGTGAGGCCATCCATTGTATGTCACGGTGATGTCACACTTCCGGCGTGACATGATTCAAATCAGATAAGCCATATGTTAATCCTACACTGCTAACACTTAGCGCCACCTATTAGCAACAATACAACTAAAATTTTAATAAAAATTAAATTATATTCTGTACGATTAAAGGATGTGAAACATGACGTGCCGATTAATTGCAGAATATCACTACAGAATTTCATGAAAATCTACTAATTAGTTCAAAAGTCATTAGGGGATACACAGAAACAGATAAACATAGGCCAGATCTTATAAATCTCCATTTCCTTCAGAAAGTAGACTATAAATATTCGCAAGGATTTTAAAACTCACTTTCTTTTTTCTAATCTTGTTCTTTATTTCTTTATTTTATCGAATTTAATCCTTAAATACTAGTATTTAATAATGAAAAGAAACTGCAATGACTCTTAAATAAGATACCCACCGTACATACATACATACATACATACATACATAATCTGTATTTTATAAGTATATAGATAAAAATTTAGAGAGATTAAATTCTATAATAATATAAATGGATAAGAGAGTCAATTTTGTTTTAAAACTCTGTATTTTACTATATTTTCAGATGTATTAATTCTGAAAAATGTTATTTTTAAAAAGGATACGAAACTTTAAAGCCCACTTCATTTTCTTCACATGAATGTTTTATTTCTTCATTTTCAATATTTTCTTCTTTTATATCTATAAATTAATAAATTCTTTATCATTATAAAAAATTACAAAGATTTATGAGAAGCTAGATTAAAAATATAAATTATAAAATTAATTTAAGAGAATAAAATAGTTATTATATCAGGTGTTTTATAATGATTGGGATAAAATCAAATCATAAATTTCTTATATCAAACAATGAAAAAGTTCCTATAAACATATACTCAAAATGCAAATTTAAAGAGAAATATTTACATTTATACTGTAATGTTTTTTTCAAATATTGTGAAGGAAATATGAATTTAATTAATAAATTTAAAAACAAAATCTACAATATAATCTAAGATGAGAAAAATAAGAAAATGTTAAATTAATTTGCATTATATCAAGAAATCATAAAACACCAAAACAGTATTCTACACTACACTTGGAAATGGATAAAGTGATTTTTGCTGCCAACAAGGAAGTGGA
Organism: Olivierus martensii; assembly: GCA_000484575.1. Classification (NCBI taxonomy): domain Eukaryota; kingdom Metazoa; phylum Arthropoda; class Arachnida; order Scorpiones; family Buthidae; genus Olivierus; species Olivierus martensii. The sequence goes on along the minus strand of AYEL01074665.1, from coordinate 32,503 downwards.
TAATGTGTTTTGCTACAAATCTTGTATTTCTAAATTAAATTTAAAATGTTAATTTTTATTTTTGGTATATATTTTTATCTGGAAGCGATGCTTAGTAGGATACAGAATAAGAGTGCTCTTTTGAGTTAAGAGCATTTTAAAAAATTGAAGAATGTGAGTTTACCAGGGTTTTTCTCAAAAACTTTTAAAATGTCAAAAAATATTGTTTATGTAATGTAAACCTTAATCAATATTCTTCGTACTTACTAAAAAAATATCTCCTAATATGAAGTTATCTGAAGAATTATTGCACTTTTAAAATGCTGTCAAAGTTTTGTTTACAGTGTTCGGACCGCTACGCGGTTTGTAAAAGTCGACGTAAATACTGGATTCGCATCATTCATCGTGAAATATCTACGTAATAGATCGATATTAACTTGTAGTAGAATACTACAATATCAAATAGCATATAGATGGATATTAACTTGTAGTAGAAATACTACAATATCAAATAGCAAAATTTCGATTATCTTATAATAAAAAAAGCCCGATAATGCACTTCCCCCAAGTACGCTCTTACCCTCCATCTTACATGAATTTCATTTAAATCTGATATTTACATGAAATATCATTTTGACAGCAAATGTCCAGTCACACATGATCCAATACCGATCATTTCCAATAGACTTGGTTCCGTAGAAGAGGCAATAATTTCCATAAATTTCATTCAGATGATATTGCCCAAAAATATATGAATATGTCAATAATATTCAATTAATATCATTAATTTATAATAAATCTGAAATTGACAAATTTTAATTTTAAAAAAAGATGCAAAATCAAATAATGGAAAGCATATTCGGAACGATTCACTTATCCCGACTAACTTGTTTCTAACAACTTTTAATTTAAGCATATAAATTTTTCATTTTTATTTTTCTCGTAGTGTCATAATAACTTTAATAAGAATTTTTATGAGGTTTATTAGATTTTTACTTTATTTATTAACCTGATAATAAAGAAAAGCAGACTCACTTATAAATTAGAGTGAAATACAAAAGAATGCAAACTCTAAGTATTAGCGCATATTATTGGAGTATGATCTCTGATAAGATAGTAAAATTAAGTTGAAACATGCAAAGTTTAAGAAATATAAAACATGACTCTCTATTTATCAATAATATCATAAGAAATGTTTGCTTTCATGCATAACACATGAAGAAAAAAATTCCACTTGAAATGAAATATGTTATGTATTATGATTATTTATCATGAATATAAATATAGAAAAAATACCTTTGCTATAATTTTTCTTAAACCGGGATAAGGTCCTAGCAAATCTAGAAATTTGTGCAATGGATTCCATGTTGCAAATCGAGTATGAGACATTCCCACATAATAATTTCCTTTACTATTTCTTCTTATGTTATCTGGATATCCAGGTAAATTATTCTGAATAACTATAGCATTTCCTTTCTTTGGACCTTTCAGGAAAAACCTAAAACATATAAAGAAAACTGTTAATTTAATATTATACTTTTAATAAAATATTTTTGATATTAAAATTTATGAATTTTTGTTATTAAAAATACTATTATTGATATAAGACTTCTTTCTTTAAAATATAATAAATAATATTTAAATTTATTAATATCTTTAATTTAAAAAAGTTTAAGAATTAAACTTACTTAATTACTCGAGAAGCCGAAAGTTCATTTACTAACAATGCACTTTCATCTGATGTCAAAGCGATTCCATTAGGAAAATACAAGCCTTCATAAAGTAAATGAGTGGACTTTGTTTTTGGGTTGTACATTAAAAGACGACCCATGTTATTCATTTCTAATACCTAAAAAATGACACTGATAGTTAAAGATAAAATTTAAAAAAAAATGCACTAGAGTAAGCAATCTCACCTCCAATCTATTATCTTTTCGATTCCATTTACTCGAGCTATCTGTAAAATATATGATGCCGTCTTTGGATATTTCAAGTCCGTTCAAGAATTTAAATGGCACTCCTTGGATTCCTTAATGTAAAATTCCGTTGAATTAACAATAAATTTTTGATAAATCCGGAAAATTTCCACAAATTTTTATAACAAACAAAAGTATGAATCTAAAATATTCTTAGTAGAATTGATGGAATACTATTTTCAAATAGTTATGTGAAGAGTCCTAGCATCATATCAGTTCTAAAAGCCTGAAATTTAATTTGAAATGAATTTTAAATATAGTATAATATAGAATAAATTTTGAAATAGATAATTTGAGCAGCATATAAATTGCCTTAAGATGGAAAAAATGAAATAAAATATTCCCAACAAACATTGCATTAAGAACTATTTGTGTTATAAATTTTATTTGCATATAACACTCTTAATATAAAAAATGCGATAGAGATTTTGGATTAGGTTAGTTTTAAATATGCTTCCGAATCAAACATGGAATATTTTTGATTCAGCCACTTTTAGAGCGTACCCAAAAGCTGATCCTCACCAGTGATGAGTCATCCGGAAAGTTGAAGGATAGGACCCGGAATTGAGCCGATCCTCCAAGAAATGGTAAAGTAGCTTTATCATTTCTCGGAGGATCGGCCCAGACCCGCTCCAAGCGCCATCCAACCGATATAGAGATATATTAATATCAATCTAAACATCAAATCTTCCATCACGAATTAAGTTTAATTAGTTAAGATTGTTATTATAGACGGTTCGTTAGGCTTAATTTTTACGTGGGACAAGAGTCCTAATTATAATTATTTGTTTGAAACATTTATTTAAATTATTTTTATGAATTGTTAAAGATATTTTTAAATCCTGAAGTATGTTTAATTTAAAAATATGTTCTTTGTTCTACAATAGAACATTATGCATAACTGTAATTGCTTGTTCTTTATAATACTGTTAGAGCTGATGATGGCATTAATTTGCTGAAAACGTTTCTCTTAAATAAAATGTTATGTGGTTTTAAGGACTGCTTAAATAGTGCTGTATTGTCTTTACTAATAATTATACTCCGGTAAGAGCAGTATAAAAGAAGAATCTTACTTAGCAAGAATCTGCAAATAAATCCGACAGTGCTGTTGAAATCGAATTTGTGGTTACAAATAAATTTTTGCCAATAGTCGAACCGTAAACTGGGTGACTTAGGCCCATTAGGGTGGCTTTGGCCCAATTTTGGAAACGTGATCCTTTTTTAAATTTATCTCCAATTTTTAAATATGTAACAAAAAACAATAAAAATATAAATAAACAAATGTTTTTTATGACATCTTTAAAAATTGGTGATAAATTTTAAAACAGAAACACGTTTCCAAAATTGGGCCAAAGCCACCCTAATGGGCCTAAGTCACCCCAGTTTTTGCGTACGTGAATAGGGAATCCACAAATCGACTATAATATGTTAATAACAATTTACTTTATAAATTTAAAATAAAATAATGGACTTTTTGATTTATAAAGTGAATATTTCACTTACCTTGAGAGTAAACATAAAACTGTCAATTTTCTTAAACAAAATTTACAGGAAAGTTATCATCGTGAAAGGGTAAATAGATTATCTTTTTCGGAAATATTCATTTTGGATTAAGATAAATAACTAAATCAAGATTATTTTCAGCTTCGAATTCAGAACTGCTGCATTCCGCCAAATTATTTTGGGCTGGTTAATCTATTCCTTGATCTATATAATAAATTTTGACCTGCCCAAACTTGGCTGGTTAAATTAGCTGGGAGTTTATCCTACAGATTTGATCTGGTGCAATGCAGTCAGCTAAATCTGCAATTTAAAACCAGTTTTAACCTGTAGATTAAGATTCGTGCAACTGGCCCTTATTGTTTTATTAATTAAAAATAAGATCAATGCAATAACACACTTCTTAAATTAAATTGTAATATCTAAAATCCATCTTATATTGAATAGAATTGAAGAATTTCAACAGTAAAACAGGTGTAAGCAGGCAAAGCAATAAACTGCTGGCAGGTCGGCATGGATTTGACACCTTGGATGTCACTCATTTGACGTATATTTTGAACGTGTATTTCGAACAGTGTTATCAAATGTAGCTGATTTAGTATAAAAATTTCAAAAAAATAAATAGTTTCACTTGAAAACGGGATGAATTTTAAACTCTAGGACATTTTTATTGATGTGGAACAATTACCAAAAACCAATAGCATCCATAGAGTAACCATTCTATCCCAGAAAATCTGGGATGAATGGTCATCCATGGATGTTCCCCTCATAACATGGTGGCACCATGGATGTATTGGATGGCACCCATATTTCACAAACTGGACGTCGCTATATTGTAACGTTATCAAGAACATAAAGTATTGGCCAATAAGCAAGCGTCTATCAGAGAGCGATAGCAATTCTAGACAGGCTGATTATAGATCAGGGAGATGGTAGCTCTGTTAAAGCGACTATTTTAATAAGATTTAGACTAGCAGTTTCAAACTCATTGTCTTCAAAGGGCCACTTTAGACATTTTTGATTGGTTGGGGGCAGCATTTAAAACCAATGTCTTACAGAAAAAAAAAGATTTTTACATGAGGTAAATAAACTGAAGAGTTGATTATGTTAAATATTTACATTTTAACTTCCTTAAAATGATGTACAGTAAGACCCCGCTTAACGCTGCTCCATTTAACGCTGTTTCGATATAACGCGTTTTTTTCGAATTCTATATTTTTCATTGATTCACTTTGGCGTGATTTTTCAAACCATTATACTTACATAAATCCGAAATCGCACGAAGACAAGGAAATAACATCGTTTTTGAAGATGAGGAGTAAAAGGAACTTGCAACAGATCTTAAAACAAACTTAGCCACAATTACGGAAATTGTGGATAAGTTTATACAAAATGATCCAAATTTTGATAGAAATTCAAAAACAAGTGTCATGGATGCGATGTTGCTATCAACAGTTACTTGCTGAATGAAAAAGGAAAAGGCAAACGACATTAGATGACTTCATAACGAAAAAACAAAAAGTGTCAAATGAGGAAAAACCTTCCTCATCACAAACATAAATTATTTACTCAAATATTTTTTATTTTTATGAATGATTTATGAATATAAATCGATGTTAGCGATAAAAAAAATGTCTATTAATATAGTACAATAGTAATAATACATGTTACAAAATAAAATAAAAAAAGTGATACGTATATTTTTTTATTCATTGTCCTGTTTCACCTAAACGCGTTATTTACATGTTAAGATGACCTCATTTAACGCTGTTTCATTTAGCGCTTGGTTTGTTTGGAACGTATTCCTCGCGTTAAATGGGGTCTTACTGTAGTTTTATCTTTTTTCAGTTTCACATTTTTCATTGCTAAGCAATTTTCTTACATATGATAAATTATATAATACAGAAATATCGCATGTTTATTTCAAAACTATGGGATCGATAGCGCTTCGTTGAATATCCCAATCTCCGAAAATGTGATCAGCTAATTTATTATATTTTCTGTAATTAAAAACCTAATTATTTATGGAAAAAAATAAATATGAAAATTCGCGTTATATCAAAGAAAAAATAGTATTAGTAGATTATTATATATGATTTTAATTTAATAAATAATGCCAATTTTATGCTAAACATTACTATAAAATAAGCATCATCATTACCAGGGAAAATATGTTTTCGAAGTTTAAAACAATAATTATATCGTTTTTATATTTTACATAATTAACGGCCATGATAAAGCAGTCACTCGCCTCCTTTGAATCCGGATTCAATTCCAGGTTCCCATCTCGTTTTTCAAAAGGGATCCTGCCCGGCCTATTGAACCCTATCCTTCAATCTTCTGGTTGACCGCATGATGAATATAGGCTCTAAAAGTTGCTTCCGCCTAATGTACCCTGGTATGATAGTGGCTTAATTTAAAATAATATAATTTAATCGCGGGCTGTTGGTCGAATGACCGTAATGGAAGTATATTTGTTTCCATACTGGAGGATCCGGGTTCGATTGATCAGGGTCCCACACTTCCAATAGTTTTTATAGTCGGCCGGGTTGGCTGAAGTGAAAACCCCTCGGCTTTCTACATTAAAAGATTCGGGTTCTAGTCTCGAGTCTCATCCTTGAAAAAATTTATCACGGGTTAAGGCCCTGCCCGTTGATCTTCTTCCTCTACAATCCGGCTAAAACCTCAGCAGGAATTGACAGCCTATGGAAGGACTTGTTTCCAGTGGTGGAACTTAAAATTTTTGGTTCCCCGCAAAATATTATTCGGGTCCCTACCACAAAAAGAAATTTTTATCTATATATTTTTATTAAAAAATAACAAAATAGAAAAAATTGTATCATTTAAAACACAATTGAAAATTATCAAAAGAAAATATTTTTTAAATATAAAATTCTTCCTCCTGGATTTTTAATTTGCAAAATGTTTAATCACATCTTGTATTTCATTTTTCATATCTTGTATTTTCATATTTTTGGCTACTGCTCCAACCGCCGCACTGCTCTGATTCAACGAATGTTTCACTTTTTCATGGAGCATTTAATTTTTATAGTATTATGTTGTAAATTTAAAAAAAGGGTAAAGAAAGTACAGACAAAGATTTGGGCCCCCTATAATTTTGGGCCACCCCACGTTGCAGAGTCAGGCGCATGGTAGTTCCGCCACTGCTTGTTTCGCCCGCCACTTAGTACTTTTACTGACTCGTGAGTAGAAAGTGGCGTCATCTGTTTACAGAAGGGATCCGGATCCAGCTCGTTGAACCCCATCGGCTATCTGATGGCTAAACCTATCAGGAGTGTTATATTGTTTTGTTGCCACTTTCCATTCAGATAAAGTACTAAGTGGCGGGGAGAAACAAGACCTTCCACAGGCTGCCCACACCTGCGGAGGATTCAGCCGGATTATGGAGGAGGCGATCGACGGACTGACTGGGATCGACGGACCCCAGGATAATATATCCAATGGATGGAATCCGAGAATCGAATCTAAGTCTTCCAGAGTTGAAAGCCGAAGACTGGAAGATCTAGACAGCTAATCCGGCCGACTCTAACAAGGGTATGACAGCCCGTGGTGGACATTTAACTGCTTCATCACTTAGTACCCCATCGGGTAAAAAATGTTATTAAACCACAAAAATCTAATCTACCCGAACCATAATGTCAGCTGTATTAAAGTGGAAACGCTTCATCCTGAAGATCCGTCTCGATTCCAAATGCCACCCAAGGAAAAATTATTTCATAGATTCTGGCCCGAAAATACTATATCGTATTTTCTCTGATAATTGCAACTTTTTAATTTCATAAATATGGCTAATCCATCCGCAGGAGTGGGCAATTGGTGAAGGGCCTGTTTCTCATCGTTATTGGTATTCTAGAGTGGAAAGTGGCGTCATCTATTAAGAAAAACCCGAATCATAATTCATCCTTTATCTGATAATTCGAAACGTTGTTAAAATCGATCAGAATCTTATTTTTAAAAAATTACGAATAGTGTTTGTATACCTGAAATGCAAGTTTTTGCTAAAATATTTGTACTATGAAAGCTATTACTTTGTACTATATATGAATACGAATAAAGTAAAACATATTAGAAAAGTGAAATGCTGTAGCTGGTTGTACAATACATGTATTTTCATTTTCTATGATTTCTGTGATTATCTAGAAAAGTAGAAATAAGCTCTAAATAACTATGACTCGCGCAACGATTTATGAACAGATGGTATTTCATTTCCGGGAGACATTAATACAGACGTCTAACTAAATGAGTCACGCAGTCTCATTTGTCTGATTTCTAAACGAACAATAAGTGAAACGAGATTAATTTAGTACAAGGTAAATTCTACGTAATCATACAAGTATACTTCGTATAAAGATTACTATATTTTTTATCAGTAAATGACAGATTATTTGAATATAATAATTATTTTAAGCTTCTCGTCATCGCTTCGTCAGAATTTTTTTTTTGTCCATTTTTTAGCAATTGCCGAAATTTCTACTTTATTTTTTTCTGTTTTTTCCGTAAACAAATTAAATGTAGAATTTTATATAATACCTATTAAACGAGAACGAGTATATAGTTTAGGCTAATGCATACAGTTACCTTTTCGATTAATAGAACGGAAAAAATGAAGTTTACCTTTCTAAAAGCGATTTTTATTTAGCCAGCAAAATTTTAACGTACGCTTTTTAATCATCGTAAAGAATATTGTGAAATACAAAAAGAAAATAATTTTTTTGAGTAGATTAAACAAAAAATAATTTATCCAAAACGGAGTTATTTGTTAAAACACGAGATGTAATAATTTAGAGTATTAAATCTATTTATCAGCCTGTTCTAAATTTTCTTGCCAATGAAGATCACCTTATCTACTTACAGTTACAGTATTTAATTTTACAAAAGAACGACTTACTGTTTCAAGAGCGTATTAAGTTCAGCGTTATATTTATTTTTTCAATCTCTACAAAAGTTGTATTTATTTTTAATTTAATTAATAAATTCGTTTAACCACGAAGTGATTTATCAAGTGAAAAAATTAAAGCTATCGAAAAATTGCATTTTAAATAACTATTGGATTTTTATCATTTTCCAATTCGTTTAAATTTTCGATTTATTTCCGATAAATATATTTTTTAATCTACTCTACTATAGGGTAGATTCAGAATAACGTTACGCCAGCGACCGACCAGCCAACCGCACCATATAAAATTGTAATGTTTATTTCTCGAAAACTAAAAACTCGATTTGAAATTTAATTTTACAGCTGGTAGAGCACTCAATGGGCAATAATTTTGTTGCATACTATTTATGTCTAAACATTTTTAGTTTTCATGACATGGCGAAAACAAACTTCAAAACGTTCGATTTTTCGATTCTCAATTTTCCATCTCTATTATTCGGAAAACTTAGAGCTACATCTAAACTATTTATCGATCTAAAATGTACGTTTCCTATCGAACAATTTTGTCGCTGACTGTTTCTATCTATCTATCAAATATCATGGTTTAGAAGTTATTGAAAGTAACCAAGGCGCAGCGGAAAGTAAGCAAAATGTGAACTTTTTCGGAAAAAAAATTATAATATCAAAATTTGGAATTTTTTCTTGCATATTTATCAACGGCATTATATACCCAACAAATTAAACATAAATTGTTTATACTTGTCTATTAGTTTCGAAGATATAAAAGAGGTTAGGCGTTTCACTTTTTGGTGACACCCTGAGCGCCGTAGCGTACCCTCAGTATAGACGTTATCACGTCAAAAAATTTCTGTTTTCGTTAAATTTTTCTCCTTTAAATAAAACCTATTTTCTGAATATCTTATTTTTGACTAGATAACAACTAAAAGTTTATCTAAACATTTCCGAAAGTAACATTATATTGTATTGTGGGCTATACATAATTACAGTATACCGCTTATTTTTTAATCACAAAACATTATTTTCGCAAAACTTCGTAGGTATAAAAATTAATAGTGATTTATTTATGTTTTATTATTATTATTTATATCAATTTTAATATGCGTCAATTAATAAATCAATTTTATTGACTTTAATATGTTCGATAAAATTGAACAGAATTTGAATTTTACGAGAATTTCAAATACACATACTATACACATACTATTAACCTATATTAAATCCAGTGACGTAAGCGTCATAACTATCAATATCTGTCCAGATTCAACGTGACTCAATATCTGACGGTATCATCAGTAAACTTTACAATTATATGCAGTTAAAGCTATAAATAATAATATGATATAATAACATAACAGATGTTCCAACGATAAGATACATACTGAAACTTAATGAAAATTTAATTTTATTCTGTGATGAGATTTGAATAAAAATTTAATTCAAATCTCATCACAGAATATTATATTTTATTATTAACGAGGAATTTGTCAATAATTCTATAAAGTAAAAACATAAGGGACAGTTATTATACGTAATTTCATTTCATTAAACAAATTAAATTAATTCTTAATCATACATTCATAATTTATATTGTTGTGTCATGCGTTTCTGTTCAGTTATACTGTATTTTTAACTACTGCATTCGATCGAGTATCCAATTTATGACTGTAACATAAACATGACTAAGAAAATTCCGAATAAAAATTTTAGAGCTGAAATAAATGCGAGACTGAAAATGTCGTTCCGGAAGATATTTTAGGAAATGAGGATATTTCGATCTGTTTGATATCTAAAATTCGAAAGATGAAGAGAAAACGTGTGTTTCTGACATAAGTAATATAGAATTTGTTGAAATTTTGAACACCGAGGGTCTAAACCTAGTAACATTTGATATCCAACTCTATTTTTATCTCGTTTTGGTCGCTAGTCAGAAAAGGCGAAATACAGTACTTAGCCAAGATAAACTCGGTGGGGGTCAATGTCAAAGACAGTTAAAGTTTTTGAGAGATACTTTCCAGAATACTCACTCTAACTACGCGAGGGAGAGAAAGCGTTGGGTCGCTAAAAGACGGAAAACACTCAATTAAAATTTAATATCCAATAATATAATAAATTAAAGCTTTAATTTACGCGTGTCTAACAATATATTTTAATAATATATTTTTAGAATATTTTTTATTGAAGAAATACATCATTTATTATTTTTATTCATTATAAAAGGACACGAATTCTTCTTTTTTACTATCTTTCTTATAGAAGTTATGCGAAAGCTTGTCCCCGAAGACGAAACGCGCGAAAACCGAAATTGAAGAGAGGTGGTCCAGATTCCGTATGGGGTCCTACCGCAGCTCCCAGGGACGGATGTGGGCACTACCGAGGGAGTCCTGATTCCGTGTAGGAGTCCCTAAGCGAGCCCCCAGTGACGGATCTCGGAACCACCAACGCGATGTAACCCTTTAGGAGTTTTTTACTCCACGCGAGTCAGACGGTGAACATATTCTAACCTCTTATCCACAGGGGGACACGAATTCTTCCATCACAGAAGATTTCTTTTATTACTTCAAAATATGGTCGGAAATAAATGAAAAATTAATATGTATCGATAAAAATATAAAAATTTTAAAAGTACTGTACAGTATTAACATAATCGTTTACAACGGTAGATAAGAAAACTAACAAGACTAGATATTCAAGTATTTTTCGAATTAAATAGACTTCTGTCCCATTTAAATCTACAATAAAAGTCCAAAAATCCAGACAATCTTAGAATCCGGACTTTTTGAAAATTTAAACTTTTCAAAATTTCCGGGCTTTTGTATGTGAGAGCGCATGCGCGTATGTTTACTACAGATACGTGGTAGAAATTACTGTATGTACTTGGCATACCCGGTACAAACTATTCAGTAGAACGGAATTTCAGGCTAAGAGATTTGTTACATTTCAGGCTGAACAATATTTGAATCATAGTACTGTCATTGCATTTATATAATATATGCATAGCCTATTTTAAAATTTTTATTCTAGTATTGAAGATCCCCCTCTTAATAGTGCCTTGAGTCTCGAGAAGGGTGAGTGTAGCGCTATAAATATGCATTTTGAGTACATTATTTAATTTTTATCTTTATCACAGTGAAGATTGCGCAAATAGGCTAGGTGCGCAAATTAATCTTTCTCCTACTAGAGAAATTTATTTGTGCATAAGCCCATTTGCGAAACCTTCGCTCTGATAACAATAAAAAGTAAACAATATACTCAAATGCAAATTTATAGCGCTGTACTCACTCTTCTTCGGACCCAAGGCACTATTAAGATGCGGGGTCTTCAACCAGAATATAAATTTTAATATAGGCTATGCATACACTGTATAAATGTAATTACTAGGCCTCAAATAAAGTATTGTTAAAAGACAGTGGAGTAATATATTATACTATTTTATATTTAAACACAATTCAACTGTCTACGCTTGATAGCTGCAAGGAAAATATAGTAATATAGTACTGTTATGAGTCATGAAATTGTTAATTTGAGCTCAATTAAAGCAAAAAATTGTTTTTATTTTTATTTACATAAATCTGTTCAAGTATCTTAATTTGATCTCAATATTCATTACTGTAATTTTTAAAGTAAAATTCGTAAGTTCTTAGGAAATCTTTGTCAAATTTAATTTTTGATGCCCCTTATATTTGTGGAGCCTCAAACTGGCCTTCAACCGCTTGTATGTAAGTACAGCCCTATAAATTTATAAATCATGGAATAGCATAAATAAATACTATTAAACAGAATAAATATCATTTAATTTCTTTGAAGCAGTGAGTAACTTGTGGAATTTTAATCATTTCGATTTAGTCAGAACCAAGGCTCATACTTTTCAGTTTTTAATATGATAAATTAATATCTGCGTTACATATATGACATCTTATTTGAATAAAACTACTCATTATGCTAGGAAACGTTTTAGCATTGTGCTGAAAAAAGCTTTTACTTTATCTATTAATTATTAACTTTTGGAACAGCGTTTGCTCTTTAGTTAATTTAAGAACTGTATCTAAATTAAAATTCTATTTTATGCTGTATTGAGATAAATGTATGTATATATATATTCTATAGATTTACTTGAACATTTTACTTTATTTTAACTACAACTTTTTATCCTCTTTATCCATATGCGTTTTTTTTTGTGTGTATAGTTAAAAGATTCTAGCTTAAATATTCTATAAATCTTTTTTTAATTTTTATGAAAAATGGAAAATTGAGGATTTAAATAAAGATTAACTGTTTGAAATTTTATTGGATAATGAATACAATACTTCAGAAAATAAAATAAGAATGAAAAAAATCATATAAAGTAATATCCTGACTTACGTAAATTCGGAGATATGTAACTTTTCATCCTGTCCCCTCACCCATTTGTTTGTTTCACAATTACATAGTGCATATAGTATATATTTCAATTGCTGATTTGTTGATTAAGAGTCTTTAATTACAACTACATATTATAAACTTATAATTTAGTTTTCTTGGTAATAAAGAGCCAGTTTAAAACCTAATGCATATGTACCTGAAATTAGATTTGGGAATCTGCAGGTACCCCAATTTACGTAATTTTCGACTTATGTTATGCTTCCCAGTCCCACCTATTATATAACTCCGGGGTATTACTATACTGTAATCCAATATACGGATTTTCTATTCTTACCTTAAATGTAAATTTTAAAATTTACTTCGTCTTAGAAATTATATTAATGACTAAAATATCATTGTGTTCAAAACATATTTTATGGTTCTTCTATTGTATCTTATAATTTATTAAACTTTTGGTGAAAAGTTAAGTATGATGAAAATACTTATCTTTTTATTATCAAATCCAAAATAATTTTTAAATAATCTGGTTGAGCGAATGAGCAAATGAATTCGATTTCGCGAAAAGGCATACCAAAAACTTATATTTAGATAAATATTTTTTATTCTCTTATTAATTAGCATAACAAACTATGGAGGGGCTTATCTTATATATTTCATTTGCCATTAATCCTATCTATAAAATTAAATATAATATAGTACATTACGGTATTATTATTTTGTTAAAAAATTTATTGTGTAAAACATCATAAATAAATTTCTATAAATATGTTTTAAAAAGAATTTTTGGAAAATGTTTCGATAAGTTTAATTTCCAATTTCCTTTTACATATATTATTTGTTCACAGAATTTTGTCATGTTTTGATGATAAACTACGATCCGATATCCCCAGAAAGACAATGAACTTATCCAGGAAAACTCCAGACATCCTGGAGACAACTCCAGATGACTTTCCTTCCCTTTAAACTTATTAATGTTATTTTCTTTATTAAAGAAATGTAATTTCTTGCTGAAAGACAGGATAATTGTAAATATATAATTCAAAATATAAAAATTAGGTAAAGATCCAAGTAATACTTCGTAAAATTAAGGCATGAAAAAATTATACAAAATTGAATGGTTCTACCAAGATTTAAACGCAATAGAAGTTAAACGTATCTCCACATTTTATATTATAAAAATAATTTTATTGATTTTGATTAATATTTTTCTTTCAGGTTTTTCTTTCCTGAAAGAATTTAAAGAAACTATTTCGTCGCTGCGCCTGCAAAACCAGACAAACGCTATTTTTGCAAAAATGAGATTTTTATGGTTTTATATAGTATTAACGATGCCCGATATGCCTGTAAAACTCATTTTTGCATATTTTGCTTTGTTTGCTAAAATGCAAAACAAGCTATGTATTTTGACATTTTAAAAAGGCTTTGCAAAACTGTCTATCAGTAAATATAACACATAGCCCATTTTTTAAAGGTTAAAATGTTCAAATATTGAGCCTTCTAACGACATAACGTGAAAATCTCGTCAAGAAATGCACATCTCGTACAACGTGTGGGAGAAGGTAAGAATTTAATATTTTTATCTTATTATAAGCCTTAAATGTATCGATATGTTATATTTATAGATATTTAAATATAAAAATTATTGAATTCTATATTCAGTTATTATAAAAGTGATAATTTTCAAAGATTGTTAAGCGACAAGTTCAATTTATCATTCGTTTTCAATATTATTAAACTTTATTTATTATCTTAAGCCTAACCACAAACGCGTGTACGCTAGTTTGTAGTAAGCTTACTTTTTTCTGTTACATTAAAGAATTCGTTAATGATATATTAATTAGTCTTATAATTATGCAATTTATTACAATATTCTCTCTCAGGACCGCCCAATCTATCGGTATATGGCCCAAGCTGATAACTTTTTGTTATGTATTTAAGAAATTATTTTATATGATAAAAAATTTGCGTTGTGACCATATAACTCTTAGTCACTTTTATTCTACTTGCAATTGTGCATATGCCGTTGTGGTGTTAGTTGACTTAATCATTTTTGCTTCCTTATGTAACTCGACTGAAAATCTGTTAATTGCATTTCAAGTTCGTCCAACTTTAACCAGTCAAATGTTGTTACAATAGGTGCAGATAGCCTGAATTTATCAAGATACACGATAAATTTTGTAGTTTCTGCAAATTATCTAAATTGACTTGTGAGTGAATCTTGATTGAAACTCACTGATTATACAGTTAATAACTTTTGAAAATTCTGTAGTCAGTTTAGCTCCATCCGGTTTTTCATGAAAGTTCAAACCTGTGAATAATTTTTTCAAATTTGGAAAATATTTGAAGCTTTTGGAAGCGATTACTCGATATAATATTTGAAATTTTGTTTCAAATGCCTGAATTAGATCAAATATGCCAATGATAGTCTTATTGATACATTGTAATTTAACATTTAATTCATTCAAATTTAGGCATAATGTCTGCCGAAAACATTAATTTTGAGGTCCATTCAGTATATATATATATATTCCTATAACAAATTATCTGGCACGTTAGTATATTAAGAAATATAACTTTTTAAATTTTTGGCACACCAGCAGAAAAAGGTTCGCCACCCCTGATCTAGAGAATCCCTTGTAAAACAAATTTGGATTCTTCTATAAAGAGAACAGATTTTCATTGGATTTCAGTCAATTATTCTAATTGACATGATGTTTTGCCGATTTCAAACGTTCCCTTCTATGAAGGGAATAAGCACTATATGCTATGCGACGCAAACTACTGATCACCTAATATTTTAGCAACTTTCTAAATATAACTTTTTAAATTTTTGGCACACCAGCAGAAAAAGGTTCGCCACCCCTGATCTAGAGAATCCCTTGTAAAACAAATTTGGATTCTTCTATAAAGAGAACAGATTTTCATTGGATTTCAGTCAATTATTCTAATTGACATGATGTTTTGCCGATTTCAAACGTTCCCTTCTATGAAGGGAATAAGCACTATATGCTATTTTAGCAACTTTCTTTTTTTAATCTATGAAAACAGTCAATTGGTATATGAGGTTTCTTCTCATCTTTCGGCAGTGAGAAATCTCTAGAAAAAGGAAAATATGATTTATACTTGTAATTATAAAATAAAACACTTGCTAAATGAAAGGAATGAACTCAGAGTGAAGGAGGAACAGATTTTTCCGCTTGCAATAAATTAATTAAAAATACTATATTTTCTATTTGCACAATAAACAAAAAATGTCTCTCTCGCTCTCTCTGGGACGATAACTGATTAAGCTGATGTTAACACATTTCCTGAAGATATTTAAGTCTCCACATCATTGAATAAAATGTTCAGAGAGGAAGGTCAAACTGTATTTCTCTTAATAGGATGAATAATAAGAGTTCTATGGCTGAATAAAGAATAGTAAAAAATAATATGCTCAATATAATTTGGTTTCTCTGAATTGCAATTATCATTTTCGAGGATCTTGAATCGGCAATGATAATTGTTGAAACAACCACGCTGAATTATAAGCTGAGTAATTAAACCAGAAAATTGAAAGTCACCAACTCTCAATCTGTCTCTGACGTCGAGAAAAAAATTGTTTTTTATTTCACATATTTTTCCATGACTATTTGATTTTAATTGGCCCACAAACTGAAAATACGAATTTTATATAAACAGATCGGGCAAGCGAGTCATCTAGTTCATTGTCTGCACATCCTGAATGTCCAGGACTCCAATAAAGTTTGAATATTCATTTTCTTCTTCAGATTATGAAGATTTTGAAGGCGTTTAAATATAACAGAGACATTATAGATGCGCATTGAAGAGCTGAAAGTGCAGTACGGAAATCTTAACAAAGCAATACTTCCTTGAGGCTATATCCAAACGTCATCGGAGGAAAAAGCTCTAGCTAAAACTTCCATATTAAGAAGTGAAGAAAAAGAAGAAGACTATATCCAAATGTGATATATTGCTTCAAGAAGGAAAAATCTTTTGCTTGAGTAATTGGGCAAAAGTTATTTAGTTTGAAATCACTACATTGGATAACACAATTGTCTGTAAAAACGCAGAAGGCTGCACTTGTTCCATTATTAGATTATAATCCATCCATAAAACTTTAATTTTATGAAATGAACAAAAATTGGTTACGTTATTATAACTTTTTGTGAATAAGGCTGGTTTGTTATGTCAGATGAATTATCTATGGTATAAAGTGTTGTTAGTGACGATTTCGCACCCACTTCGGCGCATTTAAAATTACAGTTACTCCAGATTGTTTGATCTATTGAAATAATGTTGGACAAAAGATTGCATAGTGGAGTGAGATAGTACTTTTATTATGCAGAGTGCAGATCTGTTTTGAAATTAGTATAATAATTATTTAACTTTAATCTTTTCCATAGCTGAGTTCCAACTTTATAAACATAAACCAGTTTAAAAAGAATAATTACCTTCGTAAATAATTTTACTATGTTGGAATTTAGGCCCCATTTTTGTATTACTACACAGTTAAGAGAAAAGGTCAACTTTCACATTTGATGATTGAGTTCCTGATATAAAGTTCCTATTTTAATCTTATATCCAGAGTGACAACAAGATATTTTATCTCTTTACTGTATTTAAGAGTCTTAGATAAAAATTTGATTTTGTTTGTTACTGATCTCATTTGAGTTTTGGATTGAACGAAAGTTTGTTTCGGTTACTCCATTCTGTGAGAAGAGAGAGAATTTTATTAGTTTTACAGTAGATAAAACATTTCGTAAGTGTTTTTTATTTAGTGTTGTTAATAAACAGTCATCAGAAGAATTGATGAGATCTATTCCTTTTAAAAGTTGAGTTATAAATACATCAACCAAAAGAATGTTACATAACCCAGGTCCACGTGAACCCAGGTCATAATGTAAGATCCATATGTGCCAGTTGTCGAACTGGAAGCATCTTGGAAGTTGAGAGTTACTTCCCTATCTTGGAAGTAGCTGCATATGAGATTGAATAAGTTTGAAAGACACTGCTAGTTGATTAGCACCGAGAGAATTTTAGCCCAAC
The DNA here is from genome assembly GCA_000484575.1 of Olivierus martensii. Lineage (NCBI taxonomy): Eukaryota > Metazoa > Arthropoda > Arachnida > Scorpiones > Buthidae > Olivierus > Olivierus martensii. The sequence continues at coordinate 14,722 of AYEL01074665.1, read as the reverse complement.
AGGCATAATTAAAAGAAAGTTCTAGATTTTGAGCTAATTGCGAGATTTTGGTCTACAGATGAAACCACACAAAACGACTTTTTAGTGAGGGCTGAACGGATTATAGTCAAAATCCTTAATATGGGTCTATTGTTATACTTTTGTTTAGAGAAACTAAACGCTGTTTGATTAAGCTGAGATTTACTGGAATGAAAAAGTTTATTCTGTCTATAAGGAGCCATTCCAATACTTTGCCTATAATGGGAGGAGGTAAATTTATCTGAAGTGATTAATAACACTAGAGATGATTTACTGTTTTTGAGAATTGCGCAGCCCACTGCTTTTTCAGTCTTTAGAAAAAGTACCTTAACTAAGGCACTTGTTATAAATGTCTAGAACAGTGGTTCCCAAGCTTTTTATTGGCCATGCCCCATCTAAGCATCTCTTAAACCCCGATGATCTCTGTGACATATAATTTTTATTATTCCAAAAGTGAACTCCTATTTACGTGGTGAAAGCCTAAAAGGCTGTTATCTTGGTCTAAACAGGGTTCCAAAAACATGGCATCCATGAAACAGAAAAATAAAAGAACAAAAGGTACAGTTGAAGTACTGAGAAGAAATCACTAAAAATTGTTAAAAAATAATAATAATATAAATTAATACGAAAAAACAGCAAATAAATTTCACAACTGCCGTGTATATTCAGATTTTAATTTGAAAAATGTATATGTCACAACATATATTTAAATACTGTATATATTGCCCCTAAAACCAAAAGAAATGAGAAAAATTCATTGTTAATAACTCATTCTTGAATTGACCCCTGAAAAATCAAATTGCCCCTTGTGGAGCGTGCGCCCCACGTTGGGAAACATTGGTCTAGAACTTAGCAGCACTGTTCAAATCATGTTTGTAAATGTCAGCAATAATGTGATCAATGCTAGGAGATTTCTTTGGATTTAGTTAGTCCTTTTATTACAGCATTGACTTCTCTAGGGTGAAAGAAAAATCATCTTGAGTAGAAGAAATCTCTGTAAAATTCACAGTTTGGTGAATAACAATGTGAAATTCGATATCTTTTTAGATATCGAATTTAGATACTCGCATTTCGGTGCTATTGTTAGTATTTTCATAGCTGATTTTAAAGAAAATATAGAGATGCTATGAGAATTCAGAATCAGAAGCTTTACATGAAGTTATCCATGCATAATGTGTAATACCGACGAGATCAGTAAAATTGCTGCATTGATGACCTGAAAATATGGCTTTATCTTACGGTTACCAACAATAAGATTATTTGCAGCCAAGAACTGTAAGGTTTGTTCTCTTCATTTATTTTGTTTAAGCATCAAACTAAACAAGCCGATGTAAAGACTTCAAGCTATCCCCTTTCAAGTTATCTCCCGGTAATCTGAAATCGATTTCATGTTATCCCAGGTGTAGCCTGAATCTGATTTCATATTACCCCTACATTATTCACATTACCCACTCTATAAAATGGTAAATTCTTATGCTTATAGTTCAAGATACGTTTATTGAATAAAACACATGAAACATACAAGATTGAAAACTAGTCCCAATACTGGAAAAAAGTTATAAAACTGTTAATTGTATTAAAAGTACTCATGCATTAGTTCAAATTATATAACATATACAAAGATTCAACCTAATTGGAGAAATATATAAGAAAAAAATATACAGTAATACATTAATTAAAAGAATGAATATTCATTGGGGATGCAGAATTTAATTACAACTTTTGAATTAAAAATACAATTCACTATTTAACTCAATAAAAGTAACAATAACAAAAACTTCACAAATTGCAAGCACAAAGTAGTGTGGCAAATTGTTGATCATAATAACTTCGTAAGCATGAAGATCATTCATGTCTGTTTTGAGTGAGTATTCACTCTAGTTGTTGCCCGAGTGTAAAATTTTTTCCCTAATGGCTCGCAAAAGAATTTATCATAACGGCAGCTTTTATGTATGAGGAGGTTCGGGCCAAGCAAGCAATTTGATTACAAGGAGTAGTGGACTTGAGTCGATTGACATTTAAATAAGAAAATACAGCAATTTTGCTTATACTGTACTGTTATTTATTTACTTAGAAAAATTGATGGAAATTTCGGGAATGCTCCAGTCTTCCTTAGCGCTGTTAGCATATAGCATTCAATAAAAAAATCTGGCTATGCATCTTTCGTTCTTTAAAAATGTTTGTTGGAAGAAAGGTATCAGAACTATTGCGAAAAGAATAGAAGGTTTCAAAGTTTTGCATTGTGTTGACTGATCTAATTTTTCTTCGTAAAAAGTTTTCGAAAGAATAACCGTGTCCAAATTTATTCGATGAAATTAAAATCACAATAATATGAAGGCAATCGTAGTATTCTATATGAGTATGCAATTTTCCTATTCTTTTATATTATGATGTTCTATAAAAATTTTATACTTTTTATTTTTTACTATAATTTTTTAATTTATTATTATTTGTTGTTTGTCAATTTATTTGTATTTATGTATGAAATAAATATCAAAATAAATAAATATTTTGAGAGAGTAATCTGGAATCGTAGAGAGTAGGATGAAATCGCTTGAAATCGATTCATCTATCTCCCAGTAATCAACATAATTTCAAATTACCCAGAAATACGGTAATTTGAAATTTTGTTGAGTAGGGTAATCTGAAATCGTACACTGTGGTTGGAGTCTAAATCATATTATAATTGGAATGGCTATTTTGTGAATGAATGTTTCTAGTTCTAAATTTGATCTTGAATATTCCATTGAAGAAAAGTAGATGAAATAGATAATTAGAATATTGCACTCGTCTGATACTAGTGCTATATTCAGAGGAAAAATCAGACAAGAAAGTCAAATTTTAGTTACTTCTAATAACTATAGTCATTAAAATATTTGTGAAAAACAGTTAAATTCTTCGGTAAATTTAACGATTTTGGATCTAACATAAGATTTTCGAATGAAGGCTAAGTTCATACTGTTGTCTTTCATGTATTGTTGTAGATAACTGGTAGCATCCTTATGTCTAACATGGTTACTCTAAAACAAGTTAGATTAATCTCCATTATTCCTTTTTGGCTTCAGTTAGTGAACACTAGTATAAAAAGCATGGATATTTTGAGTACTGTACCATGATGGATAGAACGAATTAACTTTGCCTTATCCCACTTTCAGGAGTGATTGTACTTTAAACAATTTGCACAGCTCGCATTTTCATTTTTATTTTGTATTCCTACTGAGTCCGACTTGCAAATCATATAATAGATTTCCATAGTACATACAATAGAAGCAGATACCAGCGTTTCGTAGCCGCAATAAGGGCAGATCTCAGTTGAAAAATCGCACTTCACCTTCCTTCGAATCAATAATGGAAAAATCAATCGTCCACTAATAATCCTTGGTTTTCAACCGCTAAATCTTCGGGATGCTGTTTAAGAATTTTAAAATTGCCTCCACAGTCTGTGAACCACAGTACGATTAATATTTAACTATCTCGTTACTTCTGCTTGATTTTGGAGTGCTTCTAAGTCCCAATCGCTCTCCATCTCAATTCATCGGTTAAATAATATCTATTAGACATATTCTAATTCTGCCATCTAGATTTTCCTTTCTCATATCTCAAACTCGAATTGGATGCAGCTAATGTATACATACTATAGAACCACGGTGGTCAAATTGTTATTCGCGAGCCATATGCGGCTCTTTAGTACTTTCAGTGTAGCTTCATACCATGAAAGTCAATAGTTAATTGTTATTCGCGAGCCATATGCGGCTCTTTAGTACTTTCAGTGTAGCTTCATACCATGGAAGTCAATATGGAAGAAATACTTATTTAACTTTAAAAAGCAATATATTTGTAATTTGTTCATTTATTGTAAAAATTAGTATAAATCTGTACGAAATAAATGCATGTGAAATATATAATAAACAATTTTTGAAACCATTCTTAAGATTACCCGAAAAAATTGATTGCGGCTCTCAAGTACTTGAGATTCTTCTATGTGGCTCGTAGTGAAATGAAGTTTGTCCACCTCTGCTATAGACTATTGATCGCAAAAATAATTTACATATTTTATTCTTATTCAGCATTTCCATTATGTAATATTTCATTAATTTCGTGCATATCAAACTACTTTTTAAAAAATTATCTCCATTATTCTGTTTATTCCTTAATTTATGGAAACCAGTATAAGTTAGTTTTAAATGGTCGATGAAGATTTTATAACAGAAAACATAGATATTTTTTTAAATTCTGGGATAACAGAAATAAATCAGATATACTAATGAGAATAATTACATGAATTATTTCACGAATTTTCGCTAGATAATACTGATTCTTTGTAATGCTTGTCATGAATAAGAGAATTTTATTTTACCAAATTTACGATTTGATAATGACAGTACTTTCTCTATTACTCATTATTATCACTACTTTATTAATTATTAATTAATAATTAATAATTGTGAATAATTACAAAGAGATCAATGTAATTATGTCTTAATCCATTATCGTATAATTGGACTATTCCTCTGACTGAATAATTGGATTAGGTTATTAATCTGAGGATTTGCACAGCCTAATTTAAACATGGATAAGAGACAAGCTGTAAACTATTTAGAAATCTATCACGGGTTTGTCAACCTAGTAAGGATTAGTTGAGCCGTTCACAAGCCAAATCGATTAACTCCACTTTTTGAACGTGTCAAAACACTTGATTGACTCTTAACTATTTATATTAAAAATAAATATCCTTAATAGTTAGGCTTAATATCAGTAAATGACAAAATTTTTTGGCCATTGAATAATAAATAATTTATTTCAGAAGCCAATTTGATTAACTCCATATTCTAATATAAATAGTGGTAACAATGCAATTCAAACGTTTATAAGTGTCATATTATGCTTAAGACATTTTTTGAATTTACCCTTCAAAGTTAGAATTATATTTTAACATCTTTTAAAATCACTAAATTGGAAGGACCAATTGAGAGACGTGTAGGAAAGGTGCGATACCGCCTACATGAAAGTTTTGAATAATCAGTTTTTATTAAATAATTTTTTTGGTTTTAGTCAAGATCTTTCTTTAGTCATCTAGGATATGACAATAAGAATTTAATTAAGTACTTTTTTAATACAATGGTATATGTATTAGATAATAATGGCAAGCTGTTCATGTTGTCATAAAAAATTAAAATAATTAATCGGTTACTGGTTAAAAGTAGATATTAATAGAATAACGCCTTTGTAAGATAAATAATTTATTATATTAAACAAAGTAAAAGATGATTAAATACAAAAATTAGAAGGACCATATGGAGACTATTGCGATCATAACTCGATTACTGTACTGCGAATAAGGCTGGATTCACACTGGCCTTGTGACTGCGATCTCGACCGCAACCGCGACCGTTGCTATAGAAACAATCCCATCAGGCCTCACTTTCCGACTCTACTGCGACTACGACAATATTCAACTCGCTGAATATTGTCGTGGTCGCAGCGGATACGTCATTACGGTAGCCAATAGAAAGGAGGCATTTGGCCATCTTTTACGAGCTGTATGCTATATAAGCTCTTATTGGCTGTTGTTTATGCAGTTGTTATTGGCTGATTCGAAAATCGTGAAGCCGGTCGTGATCAATGTGCATGTTCTATCGCAAGTTGTCAGTCGTGTTCATAGTCGTAGACGTGGTTTCAGACCAGTGTGAATCCAGCCTAAAAGTTGTTTCCCAATAGCATGGATTCGCGGCGGTAAAGTTCATCGAGATAACATCCACCAATGAAATCCATGCATTTTGTGACGTGCAACCTTAACAGTCAAGATGGCTGGATTCTCTGTCATTAAATCTCATCTCTTTAATCAAAATTGCAAAGAAACATTGTTCATATTTCTTCTTATAAATATTTCCAATCCAACATTTTCCCTTCCTCGAATTTGTTTCAGTTTCCTCATTTATTGAAGCGGTTAGCATCATTTCGTAAATAATAAATGCCTTTCGTTACTTAGCGTTCATTTGGTTTTACACGAAATGAATCATGGGTACAGCACAAAGAATCTTGGGAAAAGCGAAGCTTCCCGCGACTATGGAAATCCGCAAGCGGAAGATAGTGGAAACCAACCTTAACGGGTTGGAGTACCACGTAGGAGGACCCGGGTTCGCGCCCCTGGTGCGGTATCTCCTGAAAAGTTTTTTCGGAGTGCTGGGCCTCGCCCAGGATCCCCCGTCATTCACTATCCACGGGTGCTGTTGCAGCCCATGGTTGGAACTGGCCTGCTCCTTAGTAATCTCACTGATTGGAAAGGGGCATAATAATACAAAATAAACATTTGAAATATATACTGCATTATTTATTTTTAAAATATTTTGAAGATTGAGTTCGATGTTATTATTATTATTTATTTTCACTTGCCAAATCGATTAACTCCATCAGTCACACATAAATTGTGATAAAAATAACGATTACTCCAAGGATATACTATTTTGTGCATTTTATATGTCGTTAGATAAAAACTATACCTGTAATAATACGTTCTACAATGTTTATTTTAATTTATATTTTAAAGGGAATTTTAAAATATAATTTATATTATTTTAACTTTTTGTTTTGTGGAGTTACTCGATTTGGCAAGTGAGCGGTTCAGTTTGGAACTTTGAAGAATGGAGATTAGAAAGCTAGATGAGACAACCTAAAAATACAATGTTACCGAGATTTGATATTGGGTTCTCATATGGTAGGCTTTCAATCTTTCCACTGATCAACAACAAAATATTTTAAAAAATAGTAATTTAATGAGATAATAAATTGAGCTTCTAATGAAGATATTAAAAAACAAGAGATTATATTTTTATTACATTTAATTAATGATACTTTTCATTGATATAAATAATATTTCATTTAAATAATTTGAGCAATCTGATCAATTGATATACTTTTATATCTAGTTTTAAAAATATCGTTATTTTTTGTCATCATATACGAATGGTAAATGCTTGTCTAAAATATTTAGACCGAATATTGCAGAGCATTCAAACTTTAGGAGATCATTTCTTATTATCCAAAATTTATGCTTGATATTTGAAGATATATATTAGTAATATTGAGGATCTTGCAAAATCCGGTTATAAGATAGCAGTTTTCGAATTAACATAATGCCCATATTGAAATTATGCATCATATACGTGCAGTAATAATTCAATAGTATTATCATATTATTGAATTATTATTGCATATGAATAATCACTTCAAAGAATTTTGATGAATATATTTTAAATAATGATATAATTTAAATCATTTTTCCATCGATCATCCGATGGTCCATCAGTAAAATATCAAAAATAAAACATTGTAGAGCAATATTTTCTTTTTGATATTGAATCAAAATTTTAGATGATCCTTCTTTTCTATCTATGTAATAAGATTGCTATTTGGTTTCATTACAAGATGGCAGCTGTTCGAAATTTAGCAAAATCTAGTATAAAAATATATTCAATTCAAAATTAAGCACAGTAGAGCATCGATTATCCGAACTAATTGTGATCAAGGATATTCGGATAAACGATTTTTCAGATAATCGATCTGACAGAAAAATAAGAAAAAACACAATGTAAAAAATACAAAATAAATTTCAAATACAGTAAGACCCCGTTTAACGTGGGGGATACGTTCCAGAAAAACCAAGCGCTAAACAAAACATCGTTAAACGAGGTTATCTTAACACGTAAATAATAGGATTAGGTAAAACGGGACGGTGAATAAAAAAGTACCTTTTTTTTATTTTGTAAAAAAAAAACACAATGTAAAAAATACAAAATAAATTTCAAATACAGTAAGACCCCGTTTAACGTAGGGGATACGTTCCAGAAAAACCAAGCGCTAAACAAAGCAGCGTTAAACGAGGTTATCTTAACACGTAAATAATAGGATTAGGTGAAACGGGACGGTGAATAAAAAAAGTACCTTTTTTTATTTTGTAAAAAGTAATATTACTATTGTATTACATAAATTATAGACATTTTTTATTGCTAATATCGATTTGTATTCATAAATCATTCATAAAAATCAAAAATATTCAAATAAATAATTTGTTTGTGATAAATAAGGTTCTTCCTCATTTGATAATTTTTGTTTTTTCGTTAAGAATCTTTTAACGGAAAATCGTTTATCTTCTCTTTCGTTCAGCAAGCGAGTGTAGATAGCGAGACATTGCATCCATGATACTTCGTGTAAATAAATAACTTGTTTGTGATAAATAAGGTTCTTCCTCATTTGATAATTTTTGTTTTTTCGTTAAGAATCTTTTAACGGAAAATCGTTTATCTTCTCTTTCGTTCAGCAAGCGAGTGTAGATAGCGAGACATCGCATCCATGATACTTCGTGTTGCCTTTGAACTATCAAAATTTGGATTATTTTGTATAAACTGATCCATAATTTTCCTAATAGTGGCTAAACTTTAACTGTAAAATAACGTTGATGAACGATCATAAATATGAATTGTGACCACAGCAGATTTCGTATGTAAAAACTGATATCAAACGCATTGCGTTTGATATCAGTTTTTACATACGAAAATATGTAAAAACTGATAAAAAAATACGAACACTGAACTGATATCAAACGCATTGCGAGACGGCATAAGAATATCGAAGCAACAAACTAGTGGGATTTCGGATTTATGTGAGTATAACGATTTGAAACAATTTCGTATGTACTGCACTGAACTGATATCAAACGCATTGCGAGACGGCATAAGAGTATCGAAGCAACAAACTAGTGGGATTTCGGATTTATGTGAGTAAAACGATTTGAAAAATCGCCCCAAAGTGAATCAATAAAAGAATATAATATTCGAAAAAACCGCGTTATATTGAAACAGTGTTAAGCGGGATCATCGTACTCGTTCAGACTAAATCAGTATGCACTAGTGCGTGACGTTTTCAAACGAGTTTGGCTATCCTTGTTCCGTTCATATTTATAAGATTAAACCAGTTCGATAATTTGAACTGATTTATATTGCGTAGTGTAAACAGGGTATAAGGCAATTCAATTATGATAAAAAAACAGGTTTCCGCCAATACTCGATACAAACTAAATTATAAAAACGATACAGTCAATGTGCATAACAGAAGCTTAGATTCTCCCACCCTACATATTGTGGAGTGAGAGTATTGGCGGAGATCTGTTGCGTATCACAATTGAAAATTATGTTCGGATAAGCGACATTCCGGTTAATCGACGTACGGATAATCGACGCTCTACTGTATTTTGATTTTTCCTAATTTATTATACTTGTTTTTTAAACATTTCTTTAAACTAAATGAATTATATCAAATGAATGCAATTTATATATTTAAAAAAATTAAATTATATAATCATAAAAGTTAAATTTAAAGATTGTTTAATATCTCATATAAGGAATGATTACTTTGATTATTAATTCGCACAAAACTAAGAAAACTCAATTTTTAATTTAAAAAATTATAAATGAATTCTAAAATTTATCATTAAATTATCTTTAAAGCAAAATAAAATTTTATATTTTAAATTGTGTTTAAAAACTTAATTATTATTTAAAATTAAATTTAATAAACATCGGAAATTGTTACATATTTTTTAAAATTAAAAATGCTTTTCATGTTTGCAAATAGTTGTTGCATATATGATCAAACAGATAATTCCTTCTTTTTTTATGAATTACATGTCAAATACTCTTGATGAATTATGATCTACTTTCTGTATTATGCTATTCGGAGACGACATTGAGTCTAGAAAAAGATAGATACAAATGACCATTCGAAATACCACCTAATCCACTTGGGAATTTCTCGAAATATCACCGTTTCTCTTAGATTATTAAACCTTTTCCAAGACTAACTCGATGAGATGAAAATATTTAAGGCTCGTAGACTTGTTTCAATAGAAATATAAAAACAAAATAATATGAAAGAGAATTTTATCCTACGAATATGATATTTTAATAATTTATTTTTATGGATGAAAAGCGTATAAAGTAAATAATCATATATATATACGAGATTTAGAAACAGAAGAATGTATAAAAGAATGTTATTTATTTTTTCTTATTGGATTTTATATTTGACTTAGAAGAAATGAAAACAAATATTTCCTTTTTTTTGTTTGCGATTACATTAATTATTTAAGAAATAAACCGTTATTTATTTAAAATTAATGTAGTTTATAATTTATTAAAGTATATAGGAAAATCGTGAATGTTTTACATTATTTTTCATGATATAGTTAGCATACAGTATCAAATGGAATTCCAGCAAACGTTATTCTAAACTAATATATATAATCATCTTAGGTCTAAGCAAAGTTTGAACTGCACTGAATAAATATAATTAAATTTTAACTGTATTTATAAGTTACAAATGAGAAAAGAGAGCATAAAGACGTATAGATTACATATTTTTATAAAGAAATAGAAGAATTATAGGATTCATCTTAATTCTTATATAAATTTTATTTAAGAAAATAGATCTATAGCAAAATAACAAATCATTATCAGTATTTTATGGCCACATTCCATAATTTTTATTTATTTTAAGTTCTTCCAAGAAAATCATATGGTAGCCTTTGCTTCCTGGAGATTTCGTTTTTCATTCCAAGTCTAACGTCAGATATTTTTAAGAAATTGAAGTGGGTCTGACACTTTTCTTCCTATTCTTCATCATCACGGGTGATCCTTTGAGGGTCTACTCAATTCGTAATGGACTGTTAGCTATCCTACATATCCGTAACATATCCCACAAGCAGGATCAGGCAACCTAAAACTTTACAGTACAAATGGCAAAACAATTCATTTCTCTCTTTCACAAGGATTTATTAAAGCTTCTTAAAGAGACAAAAAAGATCTTCAAGAAATACCAATAAGTTTTACGCTTCTACTTGGAGCAAAAAACATTGCACAGTTAAAGGACAGCTTTAAGTTAAACATTTTTCAATACAAAATTTTGATCTAGAGAATAATGCAGATTTTTATGTCCAAAAAAAAATTAATTTAGAATCAATTTTTCTTGTAAGGTCCAGGTCATTTTAACGTATTTGAATTGAAATATATATATATATATATAGATTATAGATGATCTTTTTATAGTTTTATGTAAACAATAGTGCTTGGAGCCATTTTATACTGCTTTAAATATTTTTATGTAATTTTAGGATGTTTATTGTATCGAGACTAGAGAAATTTTATTACTAATAGATTTACAAAATTTAGTGGTTTCTGTTTCAGTAATTTTTTTCGTATAGGCTATTATTAATACATACACTAGCTTCTTTTAATCATAAAGTAACAAGTCTTTCAAAATCAGAATGTTTTATTATTATGATGTTTATGTTTTTTTTACCAATTTTTATATAATATAACTATTTATATTTCCGAAAAATAAAATATTGATTAAAGAAATTAAAGCTCCAGAATTGAAAAAAATTCAGAAAAGCTTTATAGATATCAGTTTTTAAAATATATTCTATATATTTTTGCTAATAATTTAAATGATTATTGAAGGCCATGTCTTATTGTATATTTTATTGAATTCTGGATAAAATTATAGACAACATATGTTGACTTTTCAAAATATTAAAGAAAATGTTAAAAATATATCCAATATATCAATAAAAAATAACATCATAAATATAAAAAGTTAAAACAAGAGATAGAGCTTTAAAATCTAATAATGTATAATTTATATATAACTAAATTCCATTTCATGAAATGCTTTTAGAGAAATTTTATCAAATTCCATAAATTTAATAATTTTCCCCCATTAGGCTATTCAACTACATCAGTCAACAAGCATTTCCAACTTATTCATTCTCCAGTTTTTTTCGTACACAAGTGAGATTATATAGAAAAATAACATCAATTCGAATAATAAATTAAATAAGCTTAATTTTAACGATTTACTTTATCTACAAAATGAATTTAATATATATATTTTTAAATTTTGTTCTCCTATGAATTGAATAATTTTGTAACATGTTTTCCAAATAAACTATAAAATACATCATTATCTAAATATAAAATCACTAAATTGGTTTTAGATTGCACAAGTTTTAAAAAACATTATTCAAATTGTCCAATTCAAGAAAATGAAGATAGACTAATAAATCCGAAATAACCGTAGAAATAATAGAATAAAATAATTTATAAATTCTATGAAATTTTTTGAAAATTTCTTCAAGAAAAATTTTCGATGAAATAGGACTAGAACTGTTACATAATATTAGATTGTAAAATATATATATCTCTTAGCTATTTTATTCTAAAAGAGATATACTTTTAAAGAAAAAATATCATTGATCATACATGAAAAGGTTAAATACAAGACTTTATCAAAAAACTCCCTTGATAAGCATAAAACATATAAGGCAAGAACGTCTTTTACAAAACTGGATGATGTATAGCCAACAGGAAACATTGATCGATAGGAGCATATACGGTGTCTTCTTTATATGACATGCTGAAGCTTCCAAAGCTATTTTAAAAAATAAAAACACAAAATATGCTCTTACCAATCTTCCTAGTTTGGTTATGCATCCAATTTTGTAAAAAATAATTTCTAATCTTATACTCTATGTTTCATGATTCTGATCAAGCGATTTTTCCGATAAAAATCCTTATTTTATTTTTCCATGCTTCGTCATTAATGTACTTTATTGAAAGTATATCTATCATTAACTTTTTATATTTATCATATTCTTTTTATTTCACCATAAGAAATATTTTTTAATTAATTAAAAAAATGAAAAAATTATCAGAAATAATAATTTGATCATTTTGACCACTTAATTATTACAATTTATAATTAGATCCAGATATTTTCTTTGTATTCATTAATAAAAAACATTAACATATATTCTCACTCGATTTTCTATTTTTTACATCACGAAGTTTAAGCAATAAAAAAGTCTTCTGGTTTATGATTGACAGTCACAAAGAAAGTTCAGTAGTTGGCATGTTATCCATCAAATGGATGACATGAAATCTTCAATAGATCTCGAATAATAATAACAGGAAAAAAGCTAGAAATTTAGAAGTCGAATCGAAATTCCAATAAACTCTAAACTTTCAAAGAACAACTAATAAATCTAATATTCTTCTGTAAACATTTATTAATTATTGGATTAAACATAAAAATATAAAGCTGATAAGAACGTAATTCAAACATAATATTGCTAAAACATTCTGATAAATTTTTTAAAAAGTATTTTATAAACCTTTAATAATTATCTTTATATAATTAAAAATTTATAATCTAAATATTAATTTTAATTTGAGATAAAGTTATTTTATTTTTTATTTAACGTCTGTCTGATTTAGATAATTATAAATTAAACATTTATTATCATCATTTTTAAAATAAATAATGTTTAAATCTCTTTAGAAATCGAATGTCAATAAAAATCAGTTTTATTAAGTAAAACAAAACAAAAGTGAATTTTAATTAACTCGGATTATAATGACTTAACTAAGTAATTATGAAATAGCATTAATTAGTTTTATTATATTTAAATCGTTATTAAATAAAACAAAAAAAAAATATTAATTATATTTCAATAAAAAAATTTTGTGATGAAATATTATTAATTTTAAAAACGTTATTTTCTTTAGGTAGATACAGTAAAAGAAAATATGTAGCCTTGTAAATAATTTATTTTTCCCCCTTGAGTTATGCAGCGTGAATAAGAAAACATTCCACGATGTAAAAGGAAGATAGAAAATGTGGATTTCAATTTAAAGTAGAACAATTTCATCAAAGAAAATCAAAATTCTTTCTTGTCTTTTTCTAAATGCAATAAAAAAAATTTTTTTACATATACATTCAAATTGTTTTTGTTCGTGGTATTATTATAAGCAAAGCGAATTCAACTAAGCGAAAATAAATCGTGGTTTGTATCAACGATAACCAGTAAAAACATCCAAATAGTAGAAATTATTTTATAAATCGGATTAAAAAAAATTATTTACGAAATGATATTCTTTAAAATTCAAAGTATTGTACTGATAATAATTGTTGCATTCTATTATGAGATATGATACAGCAACAATAACAACAACAATTTCAACACGTTTACAGAGATAACCAGTAAAAACATCCAAATAGTAGAAATTATTTTATAAATCGGATTAAAAAAAAATTATTTACGAAATGTTATTCTTTAAAATTCAAAGTATTGTACTGATAATAATTGTTGCATTCTATTATGAGATATGATACAGCAACAATAACAACAACAATTTCAACACGTTTACAGAACGAAACATCAGACAATAACTATTTATCATCGTCAGATATATGTGAACTTTGCACAAAATGTTGCAACACGCACTTTATCCAAAATGGACAAAGATGAATGAAGAGAGAAAATGAAATGATTTATGCAACATGTTTGCATTCGAACATCTATTGTATATATATTGCAGTATTTATAAGAACACTTATTTAAAAAATATATACTTGTATAATTTAAGTGTTGGAATTTATTGAAAATATTTTATTTATAACAAACAAACAATAACTTTATTATAAATAAATAAATATATATACATGTATATTTACAGGCCAACACTGGATTTACACAAGCTCCATATGCTTATGGCCTCATATTAGAAGAAGGCCTCATCTCAGTATAGAGAAAAATAATTTAGAAATAATTTGGTATCATATGAGGATCCAGATGGAAGTGAGAGGGGGG
>AYEL01074659.1:0-16697 GCA_000484575.1 Olivierus martensii | reverse complement strand
TTACTATACAATTATTTTACAAAAACATATTTTTTCCGTTCGTAGTATATTTATTTTTGAATTGTAGGTACTAGGTACCTCGATAGGCGCTCTGTATGTGTGTATTGTATGAGTCAGTGCGATTGCGTACTCATCAGGGCTGCAGTCAGTGCAGACAGAGTCACACCGCATAGTCAGTGTATTGAGCAGGTGGGAGTAACCCGTGATATACGTTTTTGTGATATGTATATCGTGGACTGCAAACATTGCAGTCCGCACTAGGTATGTTAGCTTGTATATACTTGTGTCTTATCTCTTTCCACTTTTTTCAGCCCTCCCACAAAAATCATCCACGAGCCGCCACTGCTTCACAGAAGTGAACAAACTTTTCGTTTTAGAAATAAATGGACATAAGAGCACGATTTCAATTGACAGACTGAAACCAGCATTTTACGTAGCTGACACTGAGAATCAAACACAAGAGAAAACAAGACCTACGTCGACCACAACGATTAAGCAACGAGATACGATCACAAAACCTACACGCTCCGGTAGAACAGTGCATTTCCCCAGACGCTACCTTACCTAGTCGGATTCTGCGGGGGGAGTGTGCGGCGGATAGCTGGCAACAAGGACAAAGTTCTACTTTAGACGGAACTTCCGCCAGCCGATAGGAGTCTCCGTGTCTCCGTCCGGACTTCACTTTCTGTCTCGCCCCTCGACGAGTGTGGACGTGTTTACACTACTCTCTACCGTGTCCCCATGTTCTGATCAATTTCTCAATACTTGTATTATATTGTATATAGTCTTAAAATAAAATAATTATTTTAACTAGCGACTTGAATCTCCAAAAAAACCTAAAGTATGAGTTGTAGCATATAGTATGCGCTATGTCCCTGAGCAGTGGTGCACAAAGGTGTGAATCTGGTAAATTTTCAAGTAAAAACCTGTAGAATATTAAACATGTAGGCTCAAGGTACAGGGACGGATACAGATTCTCAAAATCATATATGACGAAGGTATCCCCTTCTCCGAAATTTAGTTCTGCAATCCTTTTTAAGACCTTCGTTGTGGCGTTAGATGTCAGTTCTGTGTCCCCTATTATGAAAATAAAGTCACTGCACCGGTATGCCTAAGATTATTTGGATACATTAAGACCGCATAAGGAGCCTATAGCAGTAAGGCCCATAGTAGAAAAAAGAGGAGTACCGACATATTACCTTGAAAAAACCTTAGCGAAATGGTGCATGAACATAATAGGGGACACAGAACTGACATTTCAAGTTTTGCTTCTTTCATTTTATGTTTTGTAATTGAGGTATGATAATGGATTTCTGAAAATACATGTTTATAATTTTGATATTTTCCAGGATTCATTATAATTATTCCCATTGTTTTTTGTAGTTTGATTAGTGCGATTTTGATATATGCAGTGTACTGCGAGGATTTATTAACTGCCTAATCAAGGGATTCCTGTATTAAAATTCAAAACGTGTTTTCGCAAAAAAAAATTGTTTTCTAATTTGTAAGAATTTTAAATTTTGGAGAAAAAATCTCTTTGCAGTTTAATATTTTCCTCGCTGTAGGAAATTTTATCTTTATAATAATAATATATTTTGTGGGAGGAGGGGCGGCATATTTGGCATCTGCCCCGGGCGTCAGAAACCTAGGCTACGCCACTGGAGTCTGGAGTAGTCTCTGATAATGGCTATCTGAAGGTAAGGTTCATTTATGCCTTATTTATCCAACTACATTAAAATGCAATAAAGTTTTACTTCAAATGCCCATAGTATGTCTGTTCTGATCCAGAAATTCTAACAAAGTTTTTTTCATCATTTGTATGATCTTTGTGCTCAGATACAATAATTAGCCCATCAAATAATTTATTATTTATTTTTTCAAACGGAATTATTATACTGAGCATTACACTGAAATACATTTTCAATTTTTGTTTAAAATTTTTTAAATCCATTTTCTGTAGAATTAATGATGACAAAATCTTAAAAATAATTTCGGAGCAATTAGAATTGTATTAATTGGCATTATTTCAAACACGTTTGAAGAATCGAAGAAAAAACAGGTCAGAACTGCAAAATTGTTGACTTAAAAATGATAGTTGTGAACTAAGTACTAACGTTAAAAGTTTTGAAATATTATTTTTTACCATTTAAGTCGTTAAGGATAACTCTAAGGTGTTTTATAGCGAAATTCCTGCTAAAAATATTTTACAGAATGTCGTGATTTATAAGATTCTACATGTAACTCTATAGAAATTCGTCTGCTATGACGGAGAAACTGACACTAACGTCGCCCTAATTTTTGTAGTTTGATTAGTGCGATTTTGATATATGCAGTGTACTGCGAGGATTTATTAACTGCCTAATCAAGGGATTCCTGTATTAAAATTCAAAACGTGTTTTCGCAAAAAAAAATTGTTTTCTAATTTGTAAGAATTTTAAATTTTGGAGAAAAAATCTCTTTGCAGTTTAATATTTTCCTCGCTGTAGGAAATTTTATCTTTATAATAATAATATATTTTGTGGGAGGAGGGGCGGCATATTTGGCATCTGCCCCGGGCGTCAGAAACCTAGGCTACGCCACTGGAGTCTGGAGTAGTCTCTGATAATGGCTATCTGAAGGTAAGGTTCATTTATGCCTTATTTATCAACTTACATTAAAATGCAATAAAGTTTTACTTCAAATGCCCATAGTATGTCTGTTCTGATCCAGAAATTCTAACAAAGTTTTTTTCATCATTTGTATGATCTTTGTGCTCAGATACAATAATTAGCCCATCAAATAATTTATTATTTATTTTTTCAAACGGAATTATTATACTGAGCATTACACTGAAATACATTTTCAATTTTTGTTTAAAATTTTTTAAATCCATTTTCTGTAGAATTAATGATGACAAAATCTTAAAAATAATTTCGGAGCAATTAGAATTGTATTAATTGGCATTATTTCAAACACGTTTGAAGAATCGAAGAAAAAACAGGTCAGAACTGCAAAATTGTTGACTTAAAAATGATAGTTGTGAACTAAGTACTAACGTTAAAAGTTTTGAAATATTATTTTTTACCATTTAAGTCGTTAAGGATAACTCTAAGGTGTTTTATAGCGAAATTCCTGCTAAAAATATTTTACAGTGTTACGTTTGATTTATAAGATTCTACATGTAACTCTATAGAAATTCGTCTGCTATGACGGAGAAACTGACACTAACGTCGCCCTAATTATTAAAATCTAGACCTTAACAGTTTTTCTTTTGTTATCGGTAGGAGTGGGATGACCATATATATTTATAGACCATAGTATAGTTGTTTGTAAGCGAGGAGAAACATTGCACAGTCAAGCTAGAAATATTATTTTAAACGTACAGTATATAAGTATTTTGGAAGGCAGAAATCTATTCCAAGTGACATTTTCAACAAAACTTCACTAGCTACTGGTGTTTCTGTGTCAACAATTAAAAGAATTGTAACTGAAGGAAATTTTTAAAATAAATTATAATTAATTTTAGCATTTATAAAGTAAAAATTGAAATATTTTAATCCGATTACTATGTTTTAATTTAAATATCGAGTCGAAAATGGTAATAAATTCTCTACTGCGATCCGTTTTACATCGTATCACTCATTTATCGTTAATCCTAACTGAAAAGATTCGTCGATCATCGAATTTGGCCTTGAAAGTTCTTTTTTTGAAAAGCGAACTCACAAATTACCTCTAAACCACGATTATGCCAGTAGGAACTGAATCAGAGATGCTAGTTGCTTTGCTAAAATTTTATGCTGAAATATTTCGATTCGGTGATTAACATAAACTACTCTGTAGTGACATATACACCGAGAGTCATTATCAATAAGTATGCCTCTATTAATTAACCTTTAAGAAATATTTTAACACATTCAATGGTGCCTAAAAATATTGATTAATGTTGATATGCCATGTTTATTAAAACTATGGGACTTCGGGTCTGGCCTGTAGTTGCCAAGTCCCCCGAGTTCTGCGCGAACGTCGGTCGATCCAAACAAAATGACTCCGGACAACTGCGGTTGTTAAGCCATAAAAGAAATTTATTGAAATAAACGGTAGTTATCCACCAGTGTGAGAGAATCTTTGTTTACAAATTCAGCTGCTTTTCGTTGGAGGATAAATACCTTTAAAATATGATTAAATGGCTCTTTTCTTTTAATGTTGAAATATTTCCCCTCTTTTCGTTATCGTTAATCCTAACTGAAAAGATTCGTCGATCATCGAATTTGGCCTTGAAAGTTCTTTTTTTGAAAAGCGAACTCACAAATTACCTCTAAACCACGATTATGCCAGTAGGAACTGAATCAGAGATGCTAGTTGCTTTGCTAAAATTTTATGCTGAAATATTTCGATTCGGTGATTAACATAAACTACTCTGTAGTGACATATACACCGAGAGTCATTATCAATAAGTATGCCTCTATTAATTAACCTTTAAGAAATATTTTAACACATTCAATGGTGCCTTAAAATATTGATTAATGTTGATATGCCATGTTTATTAAAACTATGGGACTTCGGGTCTGGCCTGTAGTTGCCAAGTCCCCCGAGTTCTGCGCGAACGTCGGTCGATCCAAACAAAATGACTCCGGACAACTGCGGTTGTTAAGCCATAAAAGAAATTTATTGAAATAAACGGTAGTTATCCACCAGTGTGAGAGAATCTTTGTTTACAAATTCAGCTGCTTTTCGTTGGAGGATAAATACCTTTAAAATATGATTAAATGGCTCTTTTCTTTTAATGTTGAAATATTTTCCATCTACAGGATTAGTTTTTTCTTTGATATTTGTTTTCTTATTTCCTTCTGTACACAACACTACTTTCCTTCACAGGTCTCAGAAACCGACTGTCCTTGTTCTCTAAAACATTTCAGTTCTCTTTCTCGCCATTACCGCTCTCTCCTTTCGTCATTCTCCGAAAATTGGTCAAATTTCACTATTGTGGAAAACTGATCTGCTTATTGTTTCTTCAATCCTTTTTTCTTTTAGTCGAATGCAAGGTCTCCAGATGGGCAGTTCGAACTGGATCTCACAAAACATGTCTTGGTGGGGCAAAACCGGGTATCGAGGTATGGGGAATGTAAGCTATTGTGGAAAACTGATCTGCTTATTGTTTCTTCAATCCTTTTTTCTTTTAGTCGAATCAAGGTCTCCAGATGGGCAGTTCGAACTGGATCTCACAAAACACGTCTTGGTGGGGCAAAACCGGGTATCGAGGTATGGGGAATGTAGTATCCATACCTCAGTTCCGGTATACCCGGAAAAATGATGTGTCTTCTAAATAAAAACTTTTTAAAACCACAAAAGTCAGTGACGCAAAAGCCAACGAAAGGAGAAAAGGAAGTAAAGGTTAAATGAAAAAAAAACATCGAATACAGAACTATTTATTGCACAAAATCATACATTATAACTAATAAAAATTACAGATATATAGTTTCTTAATTTGCATTGTATAACAGGATATAATCGAAGGAAGGATAAATCCTGTATAGCACATATCAACAGTGGGCCTATGAGGTTTGTTCAAATACAGAGGAAGAGGATGACACATTTATATGTGACTGTTGCTAAAATAAGATTGTAAATAAAAATTACTATTGCACTCACTAGCAGTCCAAATAATTTTATTCACTTAAACTTTTTTCAGAGTAACGCTTTCGGCTAGGTTATAGCCATCTTCAACTCTCATATTGCTTAGTTTCTAAAATTAGATACGTTATACTGCTAGTGAGTGCTATAGTTTGATCTGTTACCTCGGAAAGCAGTATTTTTTTGATTTTAGAGCAAATATATGTATGCCAATGTTGCATTATTTTTATTTTATTAAAATAAGTTATTCGACTTTTATATTCAATAAACTTTAAAAAAATGCGTATGAATTTCATTAACTGAAACAGACTTGTTCTTTTGAGGCCTCATAATGATGTTGCCTAGGGCCTCCAAAAGTATAAATGCGGTCGTTCATAGGTTTATACGCCGACATTATCCATAACGCAGCGTAATCGATGCGAAGGTGACAGCCTAGAACTCGTTCTAGATTTCAACGTTATGGTTATACCACGATGCTTCGCGATCTGATACTTGGCTCCAAAACTACACATAGGGTCGGTTCCACCAACATCGTATAACACTACTATCAGTAAACGACATTGTCAGTGTAACAACAGATCGTTCCATCACGACTTTTGTTAGAGATGTAGACAGCGAAGAGCTAACACTCGACTGTTGTTCACGTTCCTGGTAGGGATGATTCGATACAAGTATCGATACTTTTGATTCGATACCAAGTATTTTTGGCATCGATACTTTTTCCGATACTTACTCGGTATCGAATATAAAAGTACTTGTATCGAATTGTCACCTATCTACTGCTTCCTGCCCTTTAATACTACTGTATTTAATAATCTTGAACCGAGTAATTTTTAGTATGTTATGCTACGTTATTTATTTTTTAAATCGCTACTTTTGGGTTACTAAATTACAAACTAGCATACAATGATTAGTAATTCTATAAGTACTTATAAGAAGCATTACTGACAAATAGTACTAACAAGTAAGTTATGGCTCCTCCAAGATCCAAGGTTTGGACATACTTTTCTAAAAAAGTTTAGCATTGGCATCGTGTAAGCAATATTTTAAATATAGTGACAACACATCGAATTTGTTTAAGCACCTTAAAAGACACGGAATTGGGTATTGAAAGTGAATCTTTACGTTCTAGCGAACAAGGAAGCAGCAAATTAGACACTTAAAAACATTTTTAAAATATATGTTGCATTAATTAAAATGCAATTTTCCTAGAACTATTGATGCATTAGAACCTACCATTCAAGAACTAAATTTTGCTTTTTCAAATGTGGCCAGCTGATTTGCCTAATCCCCTAAGAAATGCTTTCATGCGGATTTCTTCAAGCAAAGGTTCACTGTTTTGGACAAATTTAAATTTCCTTCTCTTTCAGAAGGAGGTGTAAGACACAACAAGTTCATAAGAGTTTTACTATACTTTATTTGCAAGGATATGAGACCATTCAACATCGTTGAAAGCGAGGATTTCTTAAACTTATGAAAGAAGTAGCCCCAAATTTTAAGGTTCGTTTTTAAAAAATAAATTAATCGAAAAATATGAAATGGCTGTTCAATTGTTTTTTCTTCAATATATAGGCACGCTATGTCATTTTTAATAGTAGTAGCTACTTCAGCTATTTTCAAAGGCGGGTACTACTACGAGCGAAGCCAGAAATCGTCTGGCTGGAAAATATTTACAGCTGCTGCTCTTTTGTGAGGTCTGAAGAAAGAACAATATTTTCATTTAATATATAATTAAAATGGTATTTTTCAGTTTAATAAAAGTGTTTTAAATCAAGCTTATTCATATTTTCTAACCTACAATTAAAGAAACAATAAGTACAAAAATCTTCGGATTCGATAGGGTAGAGCGGGGCTAGTTGAGCATGTTTTGGTTTGAAGGCATATAAATATTTTCCTATTTACAGTACGAAAATAAAAATCAAACCAAATGGCATGTTTGACATCAGAATTCTTAATTATTAACAGAAAAATATTAAACATGCGAATACAACCGAAAAATAACGTCTCAAATGAAGTCAGACCAAGATGCTCAACGTACCCCGATAGTGGGGTAAGTTAAGCCACCACTGAGGTAAGTTGGGCAGCGATGTTGAAAACTGAAAATAAACGCGAAAACAATGAAAAGCAATTATATTATTGAATAAGTTTAACAGTTAACGTTATCATAACCTTTATATTAATTTAAAATATTTTCCTAATTCAACCAAACGTCATATTTTCGATTGAAAAACCACGTCAAAGTGAATCAATAAAAATATAGAATTTGAAAAAACCGCGTTATATCGAAACAGCGTTAAACGGAGCAGGGTTAAGTGGACCAAATCTAGTGTTGAACAAAATTTTCACTTGCCTGTTGAAACAAAGAAATTTGTGACTGTGCTCGTTTCGATCATGTGACTTCAACTAGAGGGGGTTAATACGTCACCTCTCTATAAAATTTCCTTTATTTATGCATGTTCGTTCCTGTATGTGTTTGTATTTCTGAGAAAAAGACATTGCCCAACTTGCCCCACTGCTCAACTAGCCCCGCTCTACCCTACTACTAGAATACGTTGGTATCGAATCATCCCTAATTCCTGGTAAAATGTCTATGGCTACGTTCATACGGCGATTTTTCTCCCAAATACCGTATACGAGATTTTATCGAATGGAGCAGTGACAACAGACTATATATATAAAAACTTAAATATTGTTCACACGGAGAAATCCCGTGTTCGAGAAATAGGGTGCGTTTCTTTATGCAGCGCTGTACAGCGAAGCGTTTCTAATGTAACCGCTGTAGCGAATCAAACCCGTTTCTAAAATCTCGTTGCTGCAGCGCACGTGAAGCGGCAATCTACTTCGCTCGACCTCACTTTACAGATAAAGCAAAATGGTGGCGTCGGATTCTTCAGAGTATTTCCAAGTTTTTTTAAAATCAGAAAATAAAAATATAAAAGCTGTGGTAGATAAAAACACATTTCAAAACTAAACTCAGGTAAATATATATTTTGCTTATTTACAAATCCTAAATTCATAAAAGTTCACTTTATCTATTTACCGTTATATATTATTCTTAGATGAGAAGTTTAGAGAATTTTATTTTAATCTGATTACCGAAAGTAACGAAAATAAAGAAAATTCAGGTTAGACCGCCATTATTACTTACCTAAAAAAATAAATACAGTAATCATTACATAAATTTTTTTTGGACAGTTCAGAAACCAACTGGCATAATTCAATAAAATATGGATTTGTTTTGGCATTCAATAAGCATATTTTATTCATAAATACGCTGCTTAGTTATAAGAAATTACATAAAATATTATTATTACCAAGTTTAGGGGAGAAAAATCAAAAAAAAACCTTTACCAATATTGAGAAATTTTGTTACTTAAATATGCAGATTGTCTTCTAAACTGTCTATTTGTAGATTTATTATGTAACTCATAATACTAAACAGTCATATTTTATTTAAATATATATGAATTTTTACAGTTATAGAAAAAACTTCAGAATTGCCTAATTCAAGCAAAAAACCTGATTTAAATATAAGCATTTTAAATATATTAAAATTCTATTATTATGTTTTTAATATTTAATAGTACTTTTATAATGTTCTCATATATGAATACATTAATAAAGGGTGTCCATTAAAATTCCAGAATGTAATTTCTGTCCTTTTCATGTATTAGTATAAACCTGCTAAGAAATGTTAAGTTTTGACAAGTTCTATATTGCATTTAATGTTTATTTTATTTAAAAAATGTCAATGTAATGCATTCTGAATTTTTTATAAATACTTAACATCCATTAATCAAATTTAATGAGTATCAAAAGCACGAGTAAGATCTATATTCTGTTTATGTTTTTTATAGGAAGAAACATGGACAACTTAGGAAACAAAAAAACTTATTGAAGTTCGAGGAGAGATGGATGAATTATTTCAACAACCGCAATCAAAAAAAATTAAATTATGGGGAAAAGTGAGTGAGATGATGAAGGAAGCGGGATATAATTTTTCAGCTGTCTCTTGTGACAGAAAATGGAGAAATTTGACTGTAACCTTTAGGAGGAAAGATTTAGCAAAAAAACAGGTGGTGGAATGTTACCGTTTTAGGAATTTCACACCAATTTAGAAATGGTACTAGGGCACAAATCTAGTACTGATCCTCTTCCTGAAACATTATCGTCGTCATTATGTATCAATATAAATGAGAAGTCTCTAGCTGAGTTAAAAGAAACAAAGCAATTAGAGGCTTCTTGTTTAAAGCAGTCAAATGGAACATTTTCAAAAAATATAGATGACAATGATTGCAGTTTATCTAAGCCAAAGAAAATAAAAAGAAAGTGCAGTGACAGTCCACCTCAATGGTTTTTAGACTTTGTGAAAAAACAGGAAGACGAAGAAAGATGGAATAAATTCTTCAAAATTGAAGAAAAAAAAATGCAATTATTAGAAAATATTCTTGCTCATGTGAACAAGAAAGAATAAGTTGTATATATATTGTTAAATTAATAAATTTATTGCATATTCTGGTAATTTATATGAAATTTTTATATTATTACAAATGCACAACAGTAAATATATGTAAAACATACATAAATACAGTAGAAATTCTAATCTAACATTTTTTATTTGCAAATTTCATGTATTGAATATTTGTGGATAGTATCGCAACTTTTTTCATAATTGTAGCATCTGAAATTCCCATATTTGCAAAACTTTAAAGAAATAAATGCACAGACAACTAAACAATTCTCAATAAGTTTATCATGCGCTTCATTTTGGGGCAATACTGAAACCATATACTGTATATATCTAGCATGTTCTAGAAAGGGGATGATTGCTCTACAATAGAACCAGAAAAACTCAGGATAACACATTAATTGTACAATGATTCAGGTTATGTTTTAATTTACAATTATATTTGATTATTGAAAGAAAAACTAATCCTGAGATATTTAGTTTTATAATTTATTTTAAAAATAAGTTGTATATTTCATAAAATGCATTAGGTTTAATTAAATTTAGCAAATATCGAAATTTTCTATTAGTCCCAAAATAGTAAGCACTAAAAAGTTTTATTTAAATTTATTTTTGCTTAAAAAATCTTAAATTCCTGTTATTTTAAACAATTGAAAATGTATAGCAAAAAAAACCTTATAATTTTTATTTTATTAACTTGTAAGTTTATAAATAAACTATTATTTTTCATTTATATATCTATAATTTTATTTCGTTTTGTTGTTGCAGTAGCATTATTGCTGGTTACAATACTATCATCATTCTGAGATTCTAACATCTCATCTGAAATATTATCCTCTCCTTTATTAATACATAAATTATGCAATATGCAGCAGGTCATTACAACTTTTGACATGTCAGATACATCCATATCTAAAAATTTTAATCTGCCGAAACGACCTTTTAAAAGTCCTATAGTCTGTTCTACAATATTGTCATATTTTCACGGAATCTTTTTCTCTTTGATGTAATTTCCCGTATCAAAACATTGGTTTCCGAAGCTATTGTGAGAAGAGAAGCTAAAGCTACACCGTCCTCCATGTTTTCGCTGCAGCAAATCGTTTCTAAATTGCCATCTAGCGACGTGCAGCGTTAATACTTGATGACGTCATTTACGCTGTATAGCCGCTGCATAAAGAAACGCAGGGATACTTTTTACCGTATACCGTCTGTACTTGTCACCGAGGAGGCCGCGTCTCGAAACGATTTTATCGAGTACGACACGCAGTGGCGCTTAAGTTGATGTTGTATCATTCACACGAACAAACTTGTCTCTCGTATTCGAGACGCACGCGCGTAGTTGTGCTTGTGACGTAGCTGCAGCCGGTTGTCAAAAATGGAGGACGGATTTCCAATATCGATCGAGTCATTAATACCAATATAAAAGAAGTGGAATACGTGGATCCATCATGGCGCGCACTAAACAACTAGCTGCTTTTCATTCGATTTTCACGTAACGTTAAATTAAATGGAAATAATTGTCGTGTTAACGACTGTCGAATCTAATAGTCTCCGTCTGAACGTAGTCATACTTAGCTATATGAAAAAAAGTACTTATCACAACGAAGTATCGATACCTGTGCGCGACGCTATTTTGAAAGAGACAATGTCTCGCGCGACACTTTCACGATGTAAAATTACAAGAATTCGTGTTATAGAAGAGCGATTTCGTTATACGAATTCGTGTTATAGGAGAGACGTTATACAGGTGTTTACTGTAATACATCTCGAAGGTGTCGTGCACGAATTATATTCAAATTCCTTGGCAAGAATACTTTCTAAGATGATGTAATTATACATCTTAATGCAAATATAAATTAATGTATATATTATAATAAATAAATCCATTAATTGCGGAAGTAACTTACGGATTTCAGCATAAAATCATAACCCACATAATCGTAATAACAATTCCCGGCATATTTTTGGCTTTTAAAACAAGTGTAAAAAACCATAGCAGGGTTTTTGCATGACGATGATGGTCAGGTGACGTTTTACTTCTCGTTCAATATGGCATGGGTACATGGTTCATTTACCAATTCTGAGGTAAATTTTTCGAAATATCTTCTAATCGGTGCCGCTTTGGTCCATGGTTCTATAATAATTTTTGACCAGTTTGATGACATCTATCGAATGCTGTCACATTTGGCAATTCCGTGAAAAGCAGAATCCAGCCTTTATTATCGATATAAATGAAAATATACGATTCATTAGTAAAGATTTATCTCGAAAATAACCGTATACCTTGGAAAATGCACAGTTCCTTTGAAAAATTAATTCATATAATCTACGATCTGTACTATTTTTAAGAAGCCCAATATGACGCTATTATTCATGCATATAGTATGAACTTATTTCAAAATGATTAATCACTTCGCATGTATAATTATAACTTGAAAAGCAAAAAATTTCTCTATTATTAAATTCAGATATTCAAATTTGTTTTATTTTTGTAGTCTTTGTTGTTATTATTATTAGCGTAAAGGCCTATTTCCATTTACTCCGCGCGGACGAAAAAAATGCGCTAGCGCAAATAATCAACGGCAAATGCGCGGCGCACAAGCTGCTTAAATTGTTTCCACTCCCTTCTTAACCTTGAGCGATGACCTTGAGCTTAGCATAGACAGAATGGAAACTAGAAATGATTTTTTAATTCGCCTGCAGGAGCAATATGTTGGCATAATCATGTTAGTCACTGATTTTTAAATATTTGTTGTAATGGTTGTATTATCTTTATACTAAAAAATAAGTTAATATTATTTATAATTTGATTTAATAAATTGAAATCAGACACGAAACATAAACAGAATTTAATGTTATTTATCTACTTTTTAACAACTTTCAGAAGTTCCTCTTCATACTCTTCAGCAATCTCTCTTGGGAAAGTCGATTACTTCCGCTACAGGTTGTAAAATAATTTCATTACCAGATATCCACAGAAATGATAGAAAAATTATTATTCTTTGCTTCATTCAGTTATAGAAGTGTCTTTTTTCGTCTAGTAATATATTCCAAACGATCTATATATCGATATGTATTCGCGTATTTTGTTTGACAGGTCCACATGTGAGCCGCCATCTTGGTTGTGCGCAAGCAGAAAGCAGAAATATCTACTACCGCTAGATGTCAGCGTAAAGCGGACAGCGCACTATTTATCTGCGCAGATTCATGTTTCCACAAGTACGCTAAACGCCACGCATTGTGAGTCGCGCACAGCGCATTCAGTGGAAACAGGCCTTTATAACAGATATATCGGACTAAAGTAGGTTTCGCTGTGTTTAGGTACTCTGACACCGGTCTTAACTGTGGTCGAAACCAATGTTACATATTGACATCACTGTTAGGTTTAACAATGATTGGTGGAACAGAATTTCCCTAACACCGTTGTTAAAGTAACATGGCAATAGTGGAACCGGCCAGTAGAGTTATTAAATTCCGTTAGAGAAATAAAATTTGTGCCAGCATTACTCATTAACTGACATTTTATTTTTGACTCGGGAATAGTGGCACATAGTAAGGTTTAGGTTGAGCACACTGATCTAAGCCAGTGAATAAATGGTAGCACTCAAAAACAGTTTGTCAACAGTAAGTTCTTAATTCGTACTTCCTATAAAATATCGCATTATTTAAATGTTTAAGAAAAATCTAAATAATACTTTTCAAATTGAAAACTAGAATTTTGAGATAAAATTTTACTGTAAAATTGACGAGATAATTTCATACTTGGAAAGCATAAACGGTAATACCGTATTTTCGATGACTTTTATCATTTAGATAAAAGTCATCGAAATCAGAAAAATTATAATCGCTAGCTCTAAATTTGCATATTCTGGTCAAACAGTGATAATCAAAATTATTCCCAGAAATGACCTACTTTTGATGACCCGATGCGCATTTAAATTAGGTCAGTTTTTAAACATTCGGCTTCATACTAGGTCATCGACCTTCCATATACAGTACTAGAAATTAGAGAGCATCAGTCCTCGTTCTGAGTCCAAGCATGAAGGCCATAGATGACTGGAAACTGGCGGTTTATCTAGGAATGACCGTGATTCTATCCAATTTCTTTTACGGTAAGTATTAAATTTTGATATACAAAAATTATTTTTATTAAAATAATCGCATTTGACAATTTTGATTATTTACAAAATCAATTAATTGCCAACTACAGTATTTTGATAAATGAATTTTCTAAGTAAAAATACAATATTTGATTTTACCTACCATAAAGATATTTAAATCAATATGCACTATATAAAATGTCTAATTTATCACGTCTGTTAATTAAAATACTCAAATAAATAATCCAATCTAATATGTAAAAAAATAAACCAAGTATTGAGAAATGAGGATAATAGATAGCTACTTTGGTTGACGATTTAATAATGTCAACCAAAGTAGTCACATCTGAATTTTAATAAGCATCCTAATTTCTTATTTTTTGCAAATTAGCTGTTTCTATTTATTTTTTAAATGAAAAACATTTTTCTGAGAGTAATTCTAACTTGTTAATGTATCATTAAATACCCACTTTATTTTTAATCCGATTAAATCGAAATTTTTAGGAAACATTTAATAAAATATAAATATGCATATACAGGTAAAATTCCGTTATAACGATATTTTCGATATAACGAAGCTGTAATGTGCAGTATTCATACAGTACGTACAATTCGTGCCGGATCTAAGCCGATTGCATCCAAACGTTCAGGCAAAATGAAAACATAAACGAAGAATAATAGTAAATCTACATTCGAACATTTAATTTTTGTAGATCCACAAAAAGAAATTGATTTTATCTCATCCACATCTCTTGCAACATGTGGGCAGAGCCGACCCTAGGGTAGTCGGCGCCCTACCGCAAAGTTCTTTTATAGCGCCACCTATATTTTTTTAAAGACAATAGGCTAAATAATCTTGTAAGGCGCATCATGGCTTGGGCCGGCTCCGCATGTGGGAAAAAATTTTCTATTTAAATTAACATTACGTTTGCGGATTCCAATGTCGTTCTTATCCGAGATTCTGAAAATATTTTCAGACTACTCAAATAAATTAACGGCGGGTGAATTTTTTATAATTAGAATTAAAAGTATGTATATGTGAATATTGCCAGAAAATATCGAAAAAGTTTAAATGAATTATTAGTTGATCTTGAATTTATGATTGAAGTTGATGAAACTCGCATTTTTACACGTAAATATAAGATCGGAAGAGTCTTAGACATAGGAAATGGGTTATAAGTAGGGTGACCATTCGTCCCGGGTTAAAGCCCCGTGTCCCGTATTAATATATGTCCCGAATTAGATAATTCATTATCGTGTGAATATTATAATATTCGATTATATTTTATTCGCGCGTACATGACTATATGAACGCATTCACTCATCTACGCGCATGCTTATGTTTGCAGTCACCACACACACATCATCAGAATGGGTACGTTCCTAAACTCAACGGTTTATAAACCGCTTTAGGCAACCGTTCCAAAACTGCCGTCGAAGATAAAACGTTTCAAACCGGTTCGTGCATCGGATTAAATCTACATTCGAACATTTAATTTTTGTAGATCCACAAAAAGAAATTGATTTTATCTCTTGGAACATGTGGGCAGAGCCGACTTTATATTAATAATAATAAAATCAAATAGACAAAATTACAATATAATTTCAGAATCCATATCCAACATTTATTGAAGTTTTCGTTATTTTCTGATGCTTATCATTAATAGCTTACTAAAGTTATTTATTAAAATTTTTGATGTGACAAGAAGAATGTTATTAAGTTTTTCTAGCAATGTATTCTGACATAAACAAAAAGGAATATCTGCTCTATTTTGAATTAAATGGAGCAGATAATATTCCTTTGAAGCTATCTTATATAAAACAGATACAGTACTTGTTTCCAGAATGCATGAAATTTTCTTTGAAATGCATAATTATTAGGACATATAATACCAGACAATGGAAACAGTGTAAACAACTAATTCAGTAGGAAGAATGAGTTATCCTCTATCCAGATCCTTAATGTGATCAAATGAGCAATCTTCAATATCTACTTCTTTATCCAGCTGTAGCCATTTATAGCATATGTGGCATTTATTTAATTTCAATACTTTTCAAACTATAAGCCCTCCAATGTATGTCAATATTGGCAAAGATTCATTAGATATTAATTAAAAATCAAAATTATTTTTTCAACAATTGAGAAAATTCATAGAGACTTATAATCAGTTTTATTTCATAGGAACTAAAGTTTTTAATGGTATTTCTATATTATTTGCTGCAAGCAAAACATTTTCAGCAATATAAAACTGTAATCAGAAAAAAAATAGTAGTAAGAATCATTTGTTTATTCTCTTCGGTATATTGCTAATTTAAAATTAATAATTATAGTTTCATCTTGTGTACTTAAAGAGAATAATAATTTTTATTGCTTAAAGCAATTTCTATACTGTATTCTCTTTGTCAACAAATAAATAATATTCTTTTTCTTCAACTAAATATTAATTTTAGACTAATTTATTATTTATCATTAATGCTTTCTCTTCTCTGGAAAATTATACGAAAAAAGAGCAATTTTG
>AYEL01074654.1:0-13224 GCA_000484575.1 Olivierus martensii | reverse complement strand
GTATGTATACGATAGCAAAGCTAAATAATAGTACAGTAACGTTAAACAGTTAACGGCAAAAAGCCCATCTTTCTGATGTTTCACACCTTCAAAGCCAAGTGACTGTTCTTGGACTGCTCCTTGTCCAGTTTTACTAATCGAAAATTAACGGTAATTTGTTAATTGACATCATAAAAGGAGACGGAACTTTGTTAGTAAGACTGGTCAATGCTTACAGCTCGCTTTAATCGAATATTTGCTTGCACTTACTGAAAAACGGTATCAATTTTATAAGTCGCACTAATCAAAATTGCATTATTCGAACTCGCACTAATCAAGGCCTACCTGTATATCAAGAAACTTTTGTGCAAAAACTGTAAAATGGATAATATCATGGAAATTGTCATCAAGGTTGAGAATGTTATAAAGGCCAAGGGATTAAATCATCACCAATTTCAGGAATTTCTTAAAAGTATGAATACAGACAATAGTGATATCATTTACTTTTCAGAAGTAAGGTGGCTAACAAGGGGAGCTTGCCAACCGGGTAAAAATGAAAAGGAATTCGATAGATAGTTTGATCTGTCGATTATTAAGAGGTATAATTCAAATATAAACGCTTAATCAACAATCAAATTCAGAATTCATTCTTGACACGGAAGAGAGAAATGCAGCGTGAGGCAGTCCATCAAAGCATATCTTTGCGCTGACTGCCGCTATAATCGGCATAAAGATACGTTCTAAAAAAGGGCGCGCTTTTATTATGTGTTAGTCATTCTAACTTTTGCAGCAAAACTTCGAATAAAAGCTCATTCTCGAGCTTTTATCAAAAGTTTTGATTTTAAACTTCGAAATTTTGTTTTTAAATTTTGTTAAGCCACTTCTGATGCATATATCGTGTCAAGAATCATTGCTACGAAATTGTTTTTTAATTCTAATGGCCATGCGTTTGAATGTATTGGCCATTTTGAACGGATTCAAATCAGTGAACGTTTCCCTCTCTTCCGAGATCGCCCGAGCGAAGAGTCGGCCGACCCCGGAAGAGTGGAAGATGGCCATAAGCAGCCGAGGAACAATCAGTTTCGGACCAGTGGTCAAGAGAATAAGTTCCGTCGATTACTGGTGCACTCAGGAGTATTTATTCTTTCTTTTTAGTTTCTTAACTATAATTAAAGTTCTGTTTTATAATTTATTAATGTAGCTTTATTTACAGACTATTTTATGCTTGCAATGTGACATTATTGCACATGAAAATAATCTTCTACCCTGTTAATATGGAGGGTATAGCCCACCCGCCTTGTTCTCCGAGCTTTTATGTGACAATAAAAAGAAGGAAAAAATATATTAAAGGAAAAAACATGTTGAATTTATTTTTTACAGACAATACTATGATAATCAAAATAAAAACATTTCAGACATAAGATAAATCGACATCTTGCGCACTTGATAAATCTTATTTCATCAGGACAATTAATACATGTGAGAGAATCTGTACATAAAAATTCAAAACATGCTTGCTTAACATTAGAAAATTGGCAACGATTATCTACTATTCCGGCTGACCACCAAGAATACATTATTAGAGGTCTGAATATATCGGATGAAATTTGGTGATGTATTAATGATTGTAGACGTATGATACCTGCTCTGCTTGTCCAGTTTTCCTCATTAGGCAATGTAGAATGGTCATATAACAATTCTAAAGCAGTTACAATTCTCTTTTGTAAGTATTTTATTTGTCTATGTACAGTTGTGTCTAACGGCTGACATTGTGCTGTACACTTTTCAGGAATTATTACAATTCGGCATTCCGGTCGGTTATTTTGATGGCCAAAGATACTTGCATAAATTTCTGAATTAGTGTGTCCAGTCCAAGCATCGATAACAAGGACAAAATCTTCTGTGACAAGAGGAGCAAAGGTCGTTTTGTAATAATATTCAACCAGATATCTAGATAATTTTCCAGATTTGCTGCAACATACGTCGATATTGGGTGCTGTATATTTCAGTAAAGTTTCATTAACTATAGGGCCTAACGCACCATTTGGTTCTTGCAAACAAAGGAATGCATTACCAATAACTCTTCCATCACAGCTTATCATATATTGCACTGTATACGAGTGGGTGATCTTGTTACGCGGTGATTGTGCATAACCGACTGTTGTTTTTTCTCCTTTTTCCGATAACGTACGTTGGAAAGTGACTTCGTAGTTAAAGCCACATTGATCAGTATTAAATATTGCAGATGGAGAATATACATGAAGCAAGGATTTCATTTCATTACGAAATAAGTCGGCAGCTTTGTTTAATTCTTCGAAAGACGCAATTTCGCGCCTGCAAACTAAACGAGTGATTTTTCTAGTAACCAGCCGATTTTTTCGAGTAAACAGATCGGCCCATGATTTGCTTGCACGAAATGGGAGTTCGGGATATACATTTCGTGCTATTTGAATAGCCATTTGTCGCAGATTGGATCTCCTAATAATTCTACATTCTTTTCTAGATCGAGCAAATTCTTCATAAACTAGTCGATTAATTTCTCTTTGTTTTTCTCGATTCTTTGGTCCTTCTGTCACTTCTTTCTTCCATTTGCTTAAGATAAATTTATTTTTCAGTTCTTTAGCACCGCCCAATTTTTGCAATGTTTTTACACTCCATTTTGGATGTTTAATATGTAAATCTACAATTTCTTTTTTTCTTGTAAATGGAATTCTTATCGTCTCTTTTTCCTCTTCGGTAGTATAATCGAAATTGGAATCTTTATTAGAATAGGTGACTACTTGGGAACTAGAACAACATTCTGATTGTGAGACATTTGATGATAGCGGACATCGATGTAAATCGAGAACTGTTTTAAATAAATGTATCGAATAAATAAACAACTTTTATTCAAAATTCAATTTCATTTTACTTTATATTAGACTATCTAATCTGTACATTCTACAGATGTATACTCTGATAATATATTTGATAAGTTTTCAAATAAAATTTTCGCCAGTTCCTTTTCTTCAAGAGTTGATTCGGATGTCAAATTTGGGAAACCCAAATCATTGAGGATAATGTTTAACTCCTTAAGTATATTAAAAACATTAACTTCCATTTGTATTTCCTCAAACAAATCTCCAGTAAAACTTTCACAAAATTATTGCTTTTCATTTTTTTAAATTTATAAAAACTTCCTTCGAACCAAGTAGTTCAGCATTGCTATGCAACCAGTGCTGACGTAGCGTTTTCGCTGACCGCCTTACGCCTCGTTTTTCTCTTCCGCGTCATGAATGAATTCCGAATCTGATTGTTGATTAAGTGTTTATATTTGAATTATACCTCTTAATAATCGACAGATCAAACTATCTGTCGATACTATCTTTATTTATAAAGTTTGGTTCCTTTTCGTTTTTACCCAGTTGGCAAGCACCCCTTGTAAGTCAAAGTAAAATGTTAAAAGATTTTATGAATTGTTACAAAAAATCAAATTGTTTTTAATATCAAAAACAAAACTTGTGCCAGAACTTGATGATGAAAATTGGGTTACAGATTAAGCATTTTTAGTGGATTTCACCACTCATTTAAATGAACTAAACTTGTGTCTCCAAGGTGAAAACATTTATCAATACTACAGTGAGGGCTACGAATTAGTCCCCCAAATGGAGACAGAATCAGGGAAATTCCAAGGAAAGGAAAGACGCTGTTAAAACAAATACAAAACAAAATATGAAGACAGTTCAAGTTGTAATTCGACCGATCTGTAGATCTGTAGACCTTTGTCCCCAATGACAATAAATAACTGAGAAAGTTTACATCAGGTGTCCGCTGAATAGTCGCGAATCTGCACCTAACTTGGCGAATGCTCTGAGGAATAAACATCTTCATCCTCTTCCCCCAGGAAAAGAAGTGAGAGAAAATTCACAAGTGTTTAAGAGCTGAGCCGCCCTTAATCGTTTCTTGGACCACTTCTACGCTTGTTCCACCTGTCCACCACCCCGTTCTACTACGACGTGTGTCAGACATCAACCTCCACTTGTTCTACGAAGTCATCTCTGTCATTATCTATTTCTATTCATCCAGTTTATTTTTATTTGTTCTTGAGTGAGAAGAAGACAGTGCAAAACATCAGTATCGTCAACCAGATCCTCTGTGTGTTCCAGGGATTCCCATTAGTACATCAAGGACTAAAAACTATTAATTTTATTTGGACCAAACACTGTGTCGGCATTCGTCAACTCTCGTCAGCCACTTTTTCTTTTGGAATTTGTAACAGGTACTTTCTTTAATCACAAGATGAAATATCAAAAATCTCTCTCTAAACAATAAAGGAAGTTGTTCTTATTGAACTTAGTTTCTGTTTCTATCTGTTGACTCTCATCATCCATCCTTACGCATGCCTTACACCACTCTTTAGGCCAATGCCTGTCATACCTTTCTCGGCCCGACACTACATATCAAACAATAACAGCATTCCATATGAAACTGAAATTATGGGAAGGTCAAATTAAGCAGTATAACTTTATGCATTTCAATAGGTTGCCAAACACAGTCCTGTAAATTCTGAAAAATATGCAGCTATATTTGCAGAGTTATTGCAAGAATTTGAAACTTGATTTCAAGATTTTTGGAAAAATAATCAATATTTTGTTATATTTGCAACTCCATTTTCAGTAGTTATAAATATTTTACCTACTTTCAGATTGAATGTATAGAACTGCAATCAGACATTGAACTGAAAGAAAAATTTCATAATATTTATTAGAATTTTATAAAAATTATCTACCTAGAAACAAATATTCCTCACTTCACAATTATGCATTACTCATGAGATCACTTTTTGGAAGCACCCCTTATATGGGAGCAGCTATTTTCACAAATGAAATTCACGAAAAGTAGGAATAGTAGCACAATATCAGATGAACTCTCAAGAACTTATTAAGAACAGCAGTTACTTCAATCGAACCACATATAAATGGGTTAGTTTTCCAAAGATATCAAATATCCCACTAATAAAGAAATCTGTTTTATTTTTGTATTAAAAATATATAAAATATAATGAAGTTATTGAAGTTTTTACTATTTAAATACTTATCTACATTTCCTATTTCCATTTTCTTAAATTTTTCTTGTTTCAGTCATTAAAACTGATGATCTGATCAATGATTTTAAAAAAATTTCTGAACAAAAAGAATTCAAAGATTATTATGCTATGACATTTTTATTTATTTGTCATGGTGAATATCATATACATTATTATTATTGTTTTTTGTATTTTTATTGTCATTTTTTATTACGTTTTTATTAATTTGTACGTTTCTGACAAGAAATCATGTAATGTAACATTTTGGATGTATGCATTAGAACAGATACTTTATCTTGTGCAAGGCAATAATTTACCTCGTGTCACTGACCACCCGTGTTTTATGACCTATGTAAACAAAACTTGGAGAAATCTTCCCGGCTCTCTATAAAGGTGTTGACATTAGCTGAAGACCAGTGGGGAATGGTCAAAAATGTTCCTTTAGGAAATAAAGGTTTTATTTCTGCATAGTGCTTGGTTTTTCTTCTTTATCCATGCATATGTTCAGTATGAGGAATATTTTACTGGAATATATAAGACATCAATCAATTCATGAATCATTATACCAGCATAGTCCCAAGATCTTACAACATACAAAATGATGTCATTTAGAGTAATGTTTAAAAGGCTATATGTATGTATTATATGAAGAACAAAGCTAGAATGGTAGAGTAACAAAATATAAAGATTTAAGATTAAGATTTTTAAACAAACATGGTTATTCTTATAAAATTATGGAAGGTGTGCATAAAAAGTGTCCAAAAAAAATGCTTGCTGCCCCTAGAATAGTAACTTCTTGGCAATACAATGCAGATATCCTGTTACAACAACAAGAAGAGTATTGT
This sequence comes from Olivierus martensii, assembly GCA_000484575.1. Lineage (NCBI taxonomy): Eukaryota > Metazoa > Arthropoda > Arachnida > Scorpiones > Buthidae > Olivierus > Olivierus martensii. The sequence continues at coordinate 7,335 of AYEL01074654.1, read as the reverse complement.
AACATTACTTATGACCCTTCTCTGGATAAGCTGGTAAGAAAGGTGATCAAGAATAGGAGAAAGATAATTTGTAGAAGATAATTATTAAGCGAATATGGTCTAACTGCTTAAACTGTTATTTCAATAACTAAAGACACCAAGCACAACTAGCAGTTGAGAATAATGTAGACACTTTAATAAAACTAACGTTTTCGACTAATTAAAGTCATCATCAGGTTTTTACATTCATTCAGTTACAAAGGCATTCTAGAACAAATGTCGTTAAAAGAATGTTTCATGTTCTACAGAAAATTAGATTAAAAATAAAAAATCAATTCAAATTATTTTACACGCTACATTATGATGTTCATTAACATAAAAATAAAAAATAGAGATAATGGAACAAAAAATAAATAAAACTACATATAACAATATCAATAGAAAGGATGCACTATGTCCTAGCTCTATAGTCCTAAATACGTTCAATTGGTATAAATACGTTTTTGCAGTATACTATTTCCACTTCTTAACTGCATATTTCCATGCACTAGGCATATCCTGAATTTTATCATTCAATAGACTATCTTCTCTGCGTGCTACCTCTAAAGCTTTTGTTAGATATTTATAGTGAGTTTTCTCAATTTGTCTTATGACTTTAGCTCTATTCCAGTGTATGTCTAGATCATTCCCATACGCTTCCATTGCAAGGGTGGTATTCAGATTATCTCTACGAATATCATTTTCATGTTCTGAAATTCTTTGCTTAAGAGTTCTCGATGTAACGCCAATATATTTGGAGCATTCGCCATCTTTGACTTTTGTTACTGGAATATCATACACTCCCATCTTTTCTGTTTCCTTCAAAGGTTGTTTTTCATTCCTCAGTCTATTGTAGATAGTCGGGAGTCTCCTACTTACCAGTTTTTTGTCTTGACCTTTTAGTAACTTTTTAACAAAACAATACTTACCTAAATCATGGGGCACTGTTATAAAAGTATTCGTTTGTTCTTCTCTTCCTTTTGGTTCCATTGCACCATCATTCTCTCCTATCCTACTATTTAACTTCCGGTTCACTTCCCTGTAAATACTTAAGACGAATTGCTTTTTATATCCATGGTCTTCGCCTACTTTTATGATATAGTTTCTCTCTTTCATTCTGTCTTCTTGCTTATTGCAGTAGATAATCGCCCTTCTAAAAAAGAACTGGAAAGCAGCTTTTTTATAAACTATTGGGTCTTTAGACCATCTTGGAATAATAACAGGTTCATAAGCAGGCTTGCGGTAGATTGATGTTATTATGTTGGATGCTTCTATTACTATTTTTTTGTCAAGGTAGTTGATTACATTCTTATCTTGTTGTTCTTTCTTTAAAACTAAACCATATGCTTCAATGGTGAAGCTTTGCCAGTTTGTCGACATTGTCCTAACACAATGGATGGACAAAGATATTGTCCACATACCTAATATATAGCTTTAAAGATGGTTGGAAACTATAAACTATATCTGACTCCAAGCTCCTTAGGATTAATTCGGCTAGAACTCCCGCTATCAGACTGCTGATTGGTACACCTTTTAATTGTTGGTAGAAGACTCCTTTGAAAACGAAGTACGAATCATAGCAAATGGTGTGTACAATGTCTCTTAGCAGTGGTGCACATTGTTGCGATTCAGGTAAATTCTCTAAAAGAAACCTATAGAAGATTAGACATACTGGCTCTAAACATAGAAATGGAAAAAGATTTTCAAAATCGTAGATCACAAAAACATCATTTTGGTTGTATTGGAGCTCTTTAATTCTATCCAGTATTTTATAGGTAGCAGTGGACGAAAATTGCATATCACTAAGTATATTTAGGCACCATTTTGTAATGACTTTCTCCAGAGCATATATTGGAGCTCTTCTTTTTTCAACTATAGGCCTCAGGGTTATAGGATTTTTATGAGCTTTTACAAAGCCAAAAAGTCTTGGACATACTGGTGCATTATTCTTTCTATGTTTCCAGATCTGCAGGAAGTTTTTATTATTGACTAAGCTATTGACTCTAGCTGCCAACTTGAGAGTTGGATCTCCTCGAAGTGGTTTTGGTTTAATGTCACTAATATACTTTTCTAGGAATTCGTCGTATTCTTCCCTACGCATTAATACTAACTTTCTAGATTTGTTACCAGTATGTTATTGTTCTCCAACCATTTATTTGTTTTTCTAATTAATTGTACCTCTGCTCTGTTCAACTGTTCCACTTTAGCTGTTCTAGTTTGCCTCTCATTCACGTAGCTCCATCATATTCTATCTTTCTCCAGATCATCCTTAGACTTTATTAGTTCTTCAATTACTGGTATATATATCTACTGCTGGATTCGTTCTGCTCCATATAGCAGATGAAGGACCCTTTTCTAAGACAGTCTTTACATAGTCTGGGAGCTGTATATCCCCTATTATAGTAACTGTGTTGTCAAGCTTCATTCATGTTCTTAACTTTTTGTGAAGTTGTACTTTAAATATCCATTTTATCTTACGGATTATGCCTCCTTCTCAACATCTGTCTAAATGGATTCATATTATCTTCTATACTATTTAATATCTCCTCATACCCATCAACATTGTTATAAAAGTAACTTCGACATGCTTCAATATTTGCCCATAATTTATAATAGCATCTTTTTGCGTCAGAGGTAGCTATTTTCAGACATTCTCTTGGTGTTGGAAAGAACTTTCTTAGAGTTAATAGGTAATGTGATTATATAGATTGACATCGGGTATACTATTGATACTATAGAGCTAGGACATAGAAAGGATGCACTATTGATATTGTTATATGTAGTTTTATTTATTTTCTGTTCCATTATCTCTATTTTTTTATTTTTATATGTTAATGAACACCATAATGTAGCGTGTAAAATAATTTGAATTAATTTTTTATTTTTAATCTAATTTTCTGTAGAACATGAAATGTTCTTTTAACAACATTTGTTCTAGAACGCCTTTGTAACTGAACGAATGTAAAAACCTGATGATGACTTTAATTAGTCGAAAACGTTAGTTTTATTAAAGTGTCTACGTTATTCTCAACTGCTAGTTGTGCTTGGTGTCTTTAGTTATTGATAGACCATATTTTCATTGCTAAGGAACAGAGCCATTGAGAGAAATTTTTGGGCCCCTGACAAGTCTATGGTCCAGACCCCACTTAAAAACGTCTATCACTTTCATTTGATAAAAAAAAAAGACCATAAAAACATTAAATATTTATTTAAAAAAGTGTACAATAAATTCAAAATTCAATACATTACATATCACAGACTATACATTTGCATACTTTACAATCACAAAACTTTCGTCAATCAAAATACTGTTATATATAAAATAGTTTATTTTGGTATGATTGCTTGGATGGTAGATATTGTACTCTGGAGCACCACTGTCTACCACCTAAAGCAGTCTGTGAACTAATCTGACACGTTATGTGACACATCGAGGCCTGAATGTCGGGCCCTTTTTGATTCTGGGCCCGTGAGAAAAGTCTCAGATGTACCCTCCTCTTGGCGACCCAGCTAAGGAATGATAAAGATCTCCAGAATCCTAAAAGTCTCAGATGTTTACTATCTCCATCTGTAATTATACATTAGTGAAAACAGCAAGAAATTTGGAAACTAGATTGGCAGAACAAAGCTTGGTATAAGGCTGGGAAGGCAGAATATAGCCCTCACAATCAGAGTTTTATGATGACGATATATCTATCCGATGGGATAAAGCATGTCTCATTAGTCTATAAATTTTAAAATGTAGGTGGAATTACATCATAGGCTATAGTGATTATCTTTCATTTTTTGTTTTCAATGTCATAAATGATAACGTGCCAGAGGAGCTTCCGATGTTATGGCAGTCGTGTACAAGAAATAATCGTTGATGATTGAAATTGTTAAGGGTATGTACAGTACCTTATGACTTTCATATGTAAGAGCATCTTATTGTATGAATTATAAGGACACTATATTTTTTTTTTAAGTAACTTATTTGTTTCAATGTATATGTATGCTAAGTACAACAATATTAGATGTTCTTTATTGTTTATGTGGTAGGTTTTAGTACATTATATTTTGTGGTGTGATTTAGGATATTAATGATATCTATGATTTATGTTTTAGTTTTTTAATTATAAATACATGTAAATATTTCAGTCTTAAAAGTTATGTTTTTATAAAACCATGGAATTAATCAAATATCTGAAATTTTTGTTTTAAAATTTGAATTGTTGCTAGAATGTACATTCTTATGCATTAGCTTAGAATTTCATGTACTGAAGATGGTCCCTATATAGACTGAAAATGTTATATATTAATAAGTGTTTAGCAATTGTATTCGAGAATGCAGTTTCACGAAATCAAGATTTGAAAGAAAATCTTGATTTCTGATTCTTGAGAATTTTTCTTTTTTCTTTTTATTTTGGGATTCCAGATTCTGAAGAAAAATTTTTAAAAAACTTAGGAATTAAAAAAAGATTCTATGAATTCACAAAAAATTCCTAGAAATTTCATAACAATTAATTATTTATACCTAAAAAATTATTATATAATATAATAGCTATTTCATAGAGATATTAATTATTTTGGCCCTGCAGTCTTCAAGTCAATAAACCAAGTGGATAAGAACTGTGGTTTTTGCATCATTTTTACTAGTTTTATATTTCAAAAAGAAAATTATATGAAACTAAATCAGAAAATAATACTTAACACGCATATAAAACCTAAAATAGCACATAGATCCATAAATTGTATAAAAATCATTAGTTTATTGCAATTTTAAATATTTCTATTATTGTAGATGCCACCATTTTGTGATGTAGGCAGCTTTATGACAATGTTTACATAAGCAAAGCCAAAACGATTTCTGGTTTTTAACTCATTCAGCAATTTACCAGAGTAACAATAATGTTCACTAACATCTATTGTATGTAGGGAGTGTATCAGAGAATATAAGTAGACAGCTAGCCCTCAATCATTCCCCAAAAATCTCACCATCCAATGGCCAGAGACAATAGAGCTCTCTTAGAAAATTACGTAGCCAAAAAAGGAAAGTCCTAAATTTTTTTGAAAGATATATCTTTTGATCCAGATAATCAAATACAGTGTCCTATAAAAATAAGCAGTCATATAGGCTAAAAAGCTCATATGTCTCTACATAATATTGGGCACAAAAATTCCATTTATAGAATTTTTGTGTTCAAACATTGACCCATTTAACAGATACATCAAAAGACTGCATTACAAACTATTTTAATGAAACCTGTCACTAATTGTAAAATAAATACTATTATTTTTTCATTATTATTGAAATTTAATTATATTGAAAAAATAGATCACAAGATTAAATAAAAATAAATATAAAACAATCCAATATTTTTTGTTTTCATTTTACATGATTTTTTCTGCCTCATTTTGTTTTTATCCTTATTAAAACAAGTCTTTTTTTTAACTAAACATTTTTTTTAGAATCTCAAAATTCTCAATTTCCAAAAGAAATCTAGAATCTCAAGAAATAAATTAATCACTAAATTCAGGAATTCTTGAATCTCAAGAAAGCAAAAAGTTTGGGGAAAAACAAATTGCTATAAGTTTTTTCTGTTTCTTGAGCTAGTGTTTAATCAATTTGGTCAGTTTTAGCAGATTGTTGTTAATATTTAAATAGTTGTATTTTATTATTCTATTATTAGCCAATTTCTCTACTGCCCTCGTAAAACATTATTATGAATATGACAAACATCCATTGGGATTGAGCCCGTGTGGTTAGGAAATACGATAAAGCAGAAGATATTAAAACAGCTGAAGCTATAGTCATTGCAGCATTTAGAAAGAAAACCCATGTAATCAATGATAATCAACCAGTCAAGGTACCGGCACAATGGTTTTTGTGAAATGTAATGAGCTATGTTAACTGCAATTGTTTTAATTATAATTATTTTTATTATATGTAACGCATTTTTGTTAAATTTATATGTATTATTTTTCAATTAATTTTATTTTGTATAGGCATAATGCTGAATTTTAAAGTATTACGTATGTATTCTATTCTAAACATTTAAATTGTTGTATAGAGTTCTTATGTTCTAAGGCGTTATAACATTGTTTCTGAGTTGAAGATGGCTTAATAAAGTCGAAAGCGATTCTCTCTTACGAATGTTTTTTTCCACTGTGAATTGGTGCTGAATTAGATTTATAATAATATTCTATTAAAGTAAGACATATATAACTGCTATCTTCAATATAAATAGTAGAAAATAAACCAAGCACTATGTAGCAGAAATACATTTATTTATTTACAATTCGAAACGTTTTTGACCATGTTTTGGTCATCATCAGCGAACATTGCTAAAACAAACTTACATAGAATAATAGAACGGAATAGCACATATACTTTTAAAATTAAAAAGATTCAATAATATATAATAATAGGAGTTTGGTCATAAACAAATTTTTATATACATTTATAATATCTTAAAATAATTATAGTCCGACAGAATAAATATATCTTAATTAATAAAATAATGCACGTATAACAGATAGATTGATTAAATTGCGCAGAATGTAAATTTATAACCTATTAGCTAGCAGCCATGCATTTGGTAGTTGACTACCCGAGTTATTGTTGATTACATTATATTTCTTCGATCTTTCCGTAATTGTTAGAGCTTCTATAAAACAGCCATCTTGTATGGAATTGCATTTCTTTAGAATTTTGGAGTTATTCCAGTCAATTATTATGTCATATTCATAAGCTCGGGCTGCGAGGGCGGTGTTAGTTTTACCTAATTTTATGTCACGTTTATGTTTAGTTAGAACGTCTTCTAAATTTCTGCTTATGACTCTGATACAGGGCGGTGTTAGTTTTACCTAATTTTATGTCACGTTTATGTTTAGTTAGAACGTCTTCTAAATTTCTGCTTATGACTCCGATATACAGGTAGGCCTCAATTAGTGCGACTTCGATTAGTGCAACTTATAAAATTGATACCGTTTTTCGGTTAGTGTGAGAAAATATTCGATTAGTGTGAGTAGTAAACACAGACCAATCTTGCTACAAAGCTCCTTTTATGATATCAATTAACAAATTACCGTTAATTTTCGATTAGTAAAAATGAACGAGGAGCAGTCCAAGAACAGTCACATGATTTTGAAAGGGTGAAAAATCAGAAAGATAGGCTTTTCGCCGTTAACTGTTTAACATTACTGTACTATTATTTAGCTTTGCTATCATATACATACTGTATAGCATAGAATTTTCTCTTTTAAAAAGTATCGAAATGGATAAAAGGAAGAACAGTTTTGATGACGATATGAGACACAATTCCTGGTAAATTATTA
>AYEL01074653.1:0-39141 GCA_000484575.1 Olivierus martensii | reverse complement strand
CTATTTTGGTTTTGATTTGGCAGTTGGTTTGATGATTGTATGAGACGCAATTCCTGGTAAGTTATTAATTTAGATGATGAACAATGATGTAAAATCTGAAAATAAATATTTCTTAAACAGTTAGTGTTAAGTTTATTGTGGTTATTCATTGCGAAGTTAGCTAATGGCCGGAATCTCACAAAGCAAGAACCAATTACCATATTTTCCATAGAGTTAATACTTCGAATAGTGCAAATTCGGTTAGTGCAAGAAATTCATGGAACCAATTATTCGCACTAATAGAGGCCTGCCTGTATTCTTTTCTATTTAAGTCTTTATTAAAGATTGGGATGCAGTACACGCCTGATTTTTTCATTTCATCATATTTAGTTTTATCATTTCTTAATTTATTAAAAACTGTTGGGCAACGTTTTGTGCGGAGTTTTGTGTTAAGTTTTTTGGCCGTATCTTTTATAGTTCTCATGCTGGAGATATTGTACAGTAATGTAATAGTGGGTGCTGGCATATTATTTTGCTGGGATGGTATTGGCATATCACTGGTGTTATTGTTGTGTGATGATATATGATAATGTTAAAAAGAAATTATCTTTTTCATGAAAGTGTACATGTATCCATGTTGTTTACCCCAAGTTATAATTGTCTTAAATTCTTCTTGTTGAAGGTTATAATTATAACAATGGGTGAATATCTGTCAAAAAATATTAAGACAAAAATATATTAAAAAATTTAAATGGATCCTGAAGAAACAAATCAGATCCAAATGCAAAACCAACTGTAATATTGAAGATGTAATTACAGTGATAGATGACGTCACCATACCGCACTTTGCTACTGAGATATTTCTTAAAGGACCTTCTTATGACATCCAACAACCTCCTAATGTTAATGCATTAATTATCCCGTAGAAAAACTCTTAGAACCATTGGATCCAGTAACAAAAGACAGATTTAGATGGAAAATCATTGAAAACTTCATCAATGTGAATAACCTAACAAACAACAAAATAACAGCGATCAAAGAAAGAGCCTGCATGCAACGAACTCCAAAATGGCTAGAGGAAGAGAATCTATCACTAACAAAAGATGATAAATCAAAGAAAATAGTTATACTTAAACATGATACATATATAAACCTGCTCAATAAATATATACAAGAATCAGATGCCCAAGAACTCACTCATGATCCTACAAGCTCCCTTTTAACCAAAGTAAATTGCATTTTGAACAAAAATGGTTTACCTGAACAGCTTAAACTAATCCTATACGCAACCCTGCATGCCCGAGATTATTTGGTTATATCAACTCTCATAAAACTCCAATAGATATTAGACCCATTGTTTAAACCAATAGATCGCCGCTAAGGAACATCAAAAATACCCTAGCCACCATATGTTTTAACAAACTAAAAGATTACGAATACACAATATCTTCAGTCGAAGACTTTCTAGTTAAAATTAAGAATACCCCACCGATGGATGACGAAATCACAACAGTGATGGACTTTAAAAGCCTATATCTGTCAATTAAATTACCACCTACTCGCCTAGCATTCTACCGATTTTTATTACAAATCTTCAACGAAACCACGACCAAGCCTACAGTACTCCGTGAACTTTGCCATCTCCTATGTTACAACTCTTATTTTTATTTTAATGGGAATTATTACAAACAACAAAATGGTGTGCCTATCGGTAGCCCCTTAGCTGGAATTATGGCCGAAATCCTATTGCGTGAATTTGAATCTAAAATTATAAATAAACTAAGAAATTCTATAAAATTATATATACGATATGTTGACGACATCTACACCACCTGGATCCATCAAGAGCGTTCCAAAGAATTATGCAAAGCTTTTACTTCAATCAATGCTGGCCTAAACCTAATTTTAAAGCAAAAAAGCAATTCCAATACATTTTAGATGTTAACATCAACAACAAGTTGACGCATTATGAAACTACTATATACAGAAAGCCAACATACAAACCGGCCCTCATTCCATATTGGTCAAATGACTCCACGGAATATAAAAGAGCAGCCTTCCGTTCGTTTTTTCGATGGATATTCACCCATTGTTCTAATTATAACCTTCAACAAGAATTTAAGACAATTATAACTTGGGGTAAACAACATTGTGAGGAAGTTAACTTTGACATATCCTATTTTTATTTTATTATGCACTCTATTATTTATTTATCGTTATTTTCCTATATGCTAATGTATTATATTTTAGTTAAAAAGTTAACTTACTTCCACCTTCTCCGTCGAAGTTGGCAATCACGTGATGCAGTTTGCAATTGGCGCCCGATCAGGGGCCACCAATTGTGGCAATATTAGGCGTTGAATTGGTTTAATAGTTTGAGATTTTTGGTGATTGTCACTTCACAATTTTACTGGTCTTAATCACCTCTTTAGTATTATGGCTGTTCCTGTAAGTACAATTACTGTTTCTCTTGCCACTTGGAATAATATGATAGCTCTGGTGAATAATTTGACAGACAGACTACACAGGCTTGAACAAGATCGCGTTGAATTGGTTTAATAGTTTGAGATTTTTGGTGATTGTCACTTCACAATTTTACTGGTCTTAATCACCTCTTTAGTATTATGGCTGTTCCTGTAAGTACAATTACTGTTTCTCTTGCCACTTGGAATAATATGATAGCTCTGGTGAACAATTTGACAGACAGACTACACAGGCTTGAACAAGACCAAAGCAGTGAGCCTCCGATACCCGTACCTGACATCGGAGATCAACAACCACCAGCCCAGGAACAACGTATACCTGACGTATCATCTGACGGAAGCTATAGTCCGTCCAACCCGGAACAAAGAATTCCGGACCCACCCATACAGGAAAGACGCCTGCCTGACGCACCGGCCACTGGAGGTTACCGACCGGACACTCCGGAACAAAGTCGTAGAAGTCTGCCCGTTGTCCCGCCTCGACCAGATCTCTCGTCCCTCTCCCAACGAATTATTGTTGTAACTGCTCTACCACCACCCGTATCAAAAGACGACGGTAACACTAATCTTATTGATTTCTTTGATGATATAGAACAGTATTTTATCACCCAGGAAATACCACAAGAAAAATGGGTGGATATAGCAACCGCACAACTTAACGGCAATCCGGCCAAGTGGTGGAAAGTCGAAGGCAGAACCAGGAGAGACGCTAGAGTTTGGTCTCACTTTAAACAGCGTCTGATCGCATTGTTTGCTCCCCAGCTAGACGAAATATCCAGGACTAAGCAAGCCATTAACAGGACTTACGATGGCAATGGAAATGTGGAAGGTTTTCTGTTAGAAACTGTGCGGTTATACAGAAAATGGAAACCCCAAGCTCCAGACGAGGATATAATCCAATGCATGATCTCTCAACTGCCTTTGGGTATGCAAGAGTACCTCGAAAATCGATACCTCCCAACTATTGATGAAGTAATTCAAGTCATATCAGATACACGCTCCGTAGACAACCCGGAGCCCCTCGTCCTCAGCGTCCGACGACCCAAAAAAAATCTTGGGGTCAGTACTATTAAAAGAAGTACTGCCGAACCATGAGTACCCACACGCAACTCACCATCGTAATTTAATCAAAATTAAATTTTATGAAAAAAATTAATAAAAAAATTTGTTAGAATTTTACATTTTTAACTGATTAAATATAAAATAAAATTCCTTTAATATTTAACTATCACAAATTTGAAATATTATATAAAATTTAAAAAATATTTATCCAGCAGGACATTCATAATATGAATCAGTGTTTTCCATTTTCTTCAGAATAACAACAAAATAATATCCATTTCTTTGGCTTGCTGGAACTTTGCTTTTTAAAGTCCATTCCAATCATATTGAGCTTGACTATGAACATTGATTTGATATAATCATCAATGACATACTTATATCTTTTGTTTGAAGATGCTTCCAAGTATTGTTTGATAACTTCCTTTTTCATTTCAGGAATATCATTCATTGTTTTTCCCAATGTTATGATTTGACAATACATTATAGGCATTCATGCACATGGTGTCATGATTAAAAGATTATAAAATTTGTCAATAAGTGGCTATGCTGTTATCATCCATGTGTAATACCTAATTTGAACATTGTCCATTATCCAGATGTCTTAGCTATAGTTCAATAGAGAAACCACTTCATTAAATTTTCATTTGATTTGTCAGATTTCATATTTTTATAAATCTTTTATAAGTACAGAATAAGTACTGTACATCTGGTTTTCTTAATCAAAAATTTTTCATCTGGAACCAATCACTCCACTTTAACATTACATTTAATGAAAAATCTGATTTGATTTATGTCATTTTGAATAATGTTGCCAGTTTTGGAACAACCTACAATATAAATTTGGGGATTACTGTATTACAGAAATTTGAACTTCTTGTTCTAAAAAATAAAAGAAATTTGAACTCTCACCACTTTTAAATGGTTGAGGCTAGGGGTTAAATGTTGTGGTATCATGATGACCTTTAGTATTAGAACATCACTATCAATAGGCACATTTGGCAATTCAGAACAATCTGACCAGATATCTGAGTAGATCACGTGACTTCTGAGTTTTGTCTGACTCATCTGACTTGACATTTACCGAACACATTTGTCTACGTTGATCCCGCTACCTTTAAAATCAAGATTGCTACGAGAATTTATTTCATAAAATTTAGATACAAGTTAGAGTAAAAGTAAATTTACTCTAACTAAAAGTAGATAACAAGTTATTACACACATTACAATGCTTTACATGCATAGTAATATCGAATTTAAAAAATTTTTCGCTGGACTAGTGGCTAATCATCCTCAATTTAAATACCATTTATTGAAATAATTATCAATAAAACAAATATTATTTATTAATGTCATAATTAATTTATAAAGAATTTCTTTATCAACTAATAATAATAGCAAAAACTTTAGGACGAAGCAATGTGAGCATACTTTTCAAACGATAAACACACACAACATAATTAATTTATAAAGAATTTCTTTATCAACTAATAATAATAGCAAAAACTTTAGGACAAAGCAATGTGAGCATACTTTTCAAACGATAAACACACACAAATTCTCATATTAATAATGTCTACTTATGTAACGAGATATCTTTCCTTCAGTTATACATTTTTGCTCCACTGGGTGTTAGATAGAGTTGAAAAACTTCATCACTCTCATTCATTTTTTATTTCGCATAATATCTCATGGGCACAGCCATCTTGTTTAGACAAAAGTCAGGAACGAAAAAGCAACCTGAATTTGCTCTGAAATTCTGAGTCAGAATTCTAAATTACCGAACACGGCACTACAGTCAGACTAAAATCAGATCTGACTTACCGAACGCTTATCTGTCAGACTAATCAGAAGTCTGAGCAAATTCTGAATTGCCAAATGGGTCTAATTTCCTTAAAAGTCTAATTAATGCAATTGTTGTTAGGGGGATATACAGCAGTTAGACAGCATGGTGACTGTCTATTATTAATGAGAGTTACTTTCTTTCAGAGAATAGGCTAAAAATGTGACTACTTATATAAAATTACTCTGCATATTCAAACAAATTTACATTATTAATATTGTGTTAGACAGCATGGTGACTGTCTATTATTAATGAGAGTTACTTTCTTTCAGAGAATAGGTTAAAAATGTGACTACTTATATAAAATTACTGTGCATATTCAAACAAATTTACATTATTAATATTTTTTTTTAATTAATGATGAACTAATGTCTAATTTTGCCATTAGAAATTATCACTCACCTTAATGCTCTCTGCTAATGTTGTAGTTTCAGCAGTTAAATGATCACCTTCCCCTTCTAAATTATTTAAAATATCTTGTAACATTATCAGTGTTTTTGTTTTCACATCTGCACTTGCTCCAGCTGTAGCTTTGCTCACATCCTCCCAAGCTCCTAAAAACTGAGTAGCAACATCTCGATATGATGGCACATCATGTACTGTTTGAAGCAAACTTCGAGCTAACATAGTGCCAGCATCACACAAAGAATTAAGTGCCTTAAGGAAAAAATAAAATATAATTATTTTCTGTTTACATTTCCTTTATTAAAAAAAAAAACTATAAATTATTGCAGTAAATGGAAACATGTTTTGCATCATTGAACAATGTTTTTCATGCTTATGTGCATTGAAATAATTTTCTATTGCTCAATAGATACTATTTATCAATTTAAAAGAATTTTTAAAAATCAAAACGTATTTATGAAAAAGTTTGAGCTTCAATTACCTATCTATTTACAAAAAACAAGTTTTTGGATCAAGCCAGTATTTCTGATTAAAATTATTCTTCTTAAAAAACAAGTTATACTGTAAATTTATTCACTAAATTTTCTATTGCTCAATAGATACTATTTATCAATTTAAAAGAATTTTTAAAAATCAAAATGTATTTATGAAAAAGTTTGAGCTTCAATTACCTATCTATTTATAAAAAACAAGTTTTTGGATCAAGCCAGTATTTCTGATTAAAATTATTCTTCTTAAAAAACAAGTTATACTGTAAATTTATTCACTAAAAATGAAAATTTGGTAATGAATCTATTCAATTATATATATAATTGAAAAGATATATCAATTATATATATTCAATATCAATTCAGTTATATATATTATATATATATTATATTATCAGATATATCAATAATTTTATTAATTTTAATAATGATATTGTCGGATTTGAATCGATGGTGATAAAAAAATAATAATTAACAACTGAGCTAACGAATCATGTGATGCAATGACAAGCTGTTTTAGAGCTCTATTTTGTCGGAAGTTCACATAATCAGGAATCGTTAACCAAAGCCTGTGTCATTAACCGAGACATTTTTTCTTACAGCCACTCGTTGTTAACCAAGTACGTCGTTAACCAAAGTACTACTGTATCAGCAATTTTGTATGAAATTTGATAAGAGGATTTTCTGAAAGAAAAGCAAAAAGATTTATTTTTCAATTTGTACTGATCATTTAAACACTTAAAAACAAAAAAACAAACAAAAATAAAACTGTTCTAAGTGTTTAGTTCATAATTTAGCAGAGTTTTTTTGAATAAAAGTGCTGATAATTTAGAAAATACATGCAATGACAACATATTCTGTTCTTCCATTATTGCTGAGGATGAAACTTAATGCTTGAGATGATTCTTACAAAAATACAAAGCATAGAATAGAGATACTCATTCACCTCTCTCAAAAACCTAATGCTCAGTCATCAAAAATGAAGATAATGCTGATCATTTTGTTCAACTGTAGAGATATAATGCATAAGGAATTTATTTCAATTGATTAAATCATGATATCTATAAAAGTGTACTGAAATATTTATGTCAGAGTATTCATCTTTGTCACCAAGAGTTATGGATATCAGAAAGAGTTCTTTCTATAAGATCACATACATTTACATACAGCTTTATCCATTCAATAATTTCTGGCAGAATATAAATATCACTGCATTACAACATGTATATATTCTTCAAATTTTAATCTTGGAACTTTTCTTTATTCTCATAAATTAAATAAGCATTAAAAACCTCATGCTAACATTCAAGCCATTCAGACAGTTGTGACAAAACAACTGTCTGAATGACTTGAATTCATAACTAATTCAACAACATTATGGAATGCTGAAAATAGTGTATCAATATAGGAGGAAACTATTTCAAAAATGATTACTAGTAACAGCGATTACTTATATTGTATTAATTTTTAGGCTATCAATTCTAGAATTTT
Organism: Olivierus martensii; assembly: GCA_000484575.1. Taxonomy (NCBI): domain Eukaryota; kingdom Metazoa; phylum Arthropoda; class Arachnida; order Scorpiones; family Buthidae; genus Olivierus; species Olivierus martensii. Next base: position 31,393 of record AYEL01074653.1, on the reverse strand, counting down.
TCAGATATAAGTTGTATGTTTTTCTCATCATAAAGAATAAATAGTGCTTATTTATCATTATTATCTGATATTTATTTTTGAAAAATTTGTTGAATATTCTGAGTTTTGGTAGTTAGGGAATATAACTTCAATTTATAACAATATATTTATGGAAAGTGTGTTCATAATTTATGATGATTCAAATTATAATTGATCAAAATTTTTAAATGCATCTTTATTATAATTTGGAAAACTCCCTATATTTGATCAGTTAAAAAATTGAGAGAAGATAAAACCTCAGCCAATGATGAATCATTATCTAGTTGACTATTAATATACAAAAATGAGAAATCACATATAGTTTAACATAAGGGAAATTGAGGGAAAAACTATTATTACATGTTATTATTGATGGAAAAAAACTGACAAAAAAGGATTAAAGATTTTATTCAATAAATATTGGAAAATCCTGTTAGTACAGATAAGTTTGCATAAATTTAATAGTTATTATTAAATTAATGAAGCTAAAATACCATTCAATAATGACTAAATTAAAAATACACTTAATTTTAAAAATATAATTACCATCATTGCCTGCTGTACAAGAACACCACTATGTTCAGACATACTTTTTAATATCTTATTTGCTGCACTTAAACGTGCTGGAGCAGCTGATTTAGATGACACAGTCAATGGATATATTAATGCCTGTGGATGACATTTGCCTATATCTAATAGAAGCTGGTGGATTAAATTGCTGACTGTTGGGCGAGTTGTATCAATTCGAGCTATTAGTTGTGGAATAACCTATAAAATATTAAATGCATTAATCAAACATAAGCATTTAAAATAAAATATTATAATCATCATTTATTATTATGCTGGCAAACTATTAATAAATATTCCAAAATATTGACTTTAATATATATATAGTTTCTGTATAAAACTGACTAGACTTTCTGTTCAATCACTATCATAAATCTCAGAATTTAAGAATTTTTCCTAATTTTTTATAATATTTAAATATGAAATCTGAAAATATTATAAAAAAGTATTTAAAGAATACTTAATATGTAACAAATATGGAGAAAAACAACTTGCTTAATACTAAAGATAAGTCCATACAGCTCTATTAGCAAGTATTACAAGAATTTTTATTACGGTATTACCGTAATAAAAATTCTTGTAATACTTGCTAATAGAGCTGTATGGACTTATACTTAATATGTAATTTTTAAAAAGTCATATCTATTAGCAATATGCAAATCTTGAGTACCATAAAACACCATAACAGAAATTAATTAAGAGAATATAAATCAAATGCTACTATAAGCCAAATAACTCCTTATGGAATAAATCAGAATTAAATTATAATAAATAATTATTTTAAAATTTGGACTATAGTGCCACACGATTTATTATTTAATAATTCAATTCTAATTTTGACTGATTTTTTAAAATAAAAATCCTGCCATAGCTTATAATGATCCTATAATCATGGCATCATCCAATCTGTATAATGATATCTTTAAATGGAGAGATGATCTGATGAGACAAAAGTTTCTTTTTATAAATTATCAGTGAAAAATATAATAATAAATTATAAAGATAGCAACATGAAATGCAAATATTAATAGTAGACAGATATTAAATATTAATATTTTTTAATATCTTATTTGCTGCACTTAAACATGTAGAAGCAGCTGATTTAGATGACATAATCAATGGATATATTAATGTCTGTGGATGACATTTGCATATATCTAATAGAAGCTGGTGGATTAAAAGCTTCTATTACAATTGATATCTGCTTTTACTATATAATAGTAACATGAAATTTGTCGCATGATCCATGAAATTTTATATAAACAAACAGGCATATGGGATTTATGAAAAGATACTATTTAAATCGAAATTTTACAAATGTGGAGAGGTGAAATATTTTAAATGAAATGAAGCATATGCTTAGCAACTTGTATTAACTCTTTCTCCATGAATTTGACTAATTTGATTACTCTATGTATTTGAAGTGAAGATATTAGATTAATTGATTATTCTTTAAGTCTTATTGTCTGAATTAATATAGAAATGATGCTTGATTGATTTATGGATCAAAAACAAGTTAATATACTCTAATTGAAACTAATATTAGGGAAATAACATTAAATCAAATATTTCAAGCTAAATTAACTTTCTAGCATAATAATTCCAAATTAAACTGTACTTTTAATAATTAATTTTCAAATCAAGCTATAGTGCCACTATCTGTTCAGTTAATAACTAATTAATTTTTAAATTTGAACTAAGGCAATGCCATCTGGTAATTAATAATTAGATTATACTTTTTAAATTAATTTTCCCGAAATAAATGGTATCAGCACTGTTGGATAAATTTCCAAAATAATCACTACATAAGCTTCACAAAATGGAATTCTGCCAGATGCTGCCATAATCTAACTGGTAAGATGTTGGGATGCAATCCCAAAGATCCTGGTTAAGTTCTGGCGTAGTGGCAAAATTTTATTTCGGGAAAATTAATTTAAAAATTATAGTCTAATTATTAATTATTAGATGGAACTACTTTAGTTCAGTTTTAAAATTAATTAATTATTAACTCAACAGATGGTGGCACCATAGCCTTGATTTGAAAATTAATTGTTAAAATTACAGTTTAATTCAGAATTATTATGCTAGGAATTATTATGCTAATTTGGCTTGAAATATTTGATTTAAAACAAATTAATTTTAATGAACTTGTTTTTCATCTACAAATCAATAACAAAAAACTAAAAATAAAAGCCAAAACAAGATAATTTTAATTAACTTGTTTTGGTTTTTATTTTTGAAATAAAGTGAAACTAAACAATAAGCGAAATAAGTAAGATAAATTATTTATTCAGAAACATTTTTGAATATATGATTTATCTTACTTATTTCGCTTATTGTTTACTTTTATTTAATATTTAAAATAAGAAGTATTTCAATATGAAATAAAATGATTTAATTAACACTGAATTGTGCTATTTTATATGAATAAATTAACTTTATTATTTAACTTTTTTTGACAGTTTATTCACTAATTTGAGCTTACTAGGTTATATGATGTGGTTAATCCCAATAATTTAATTACTAATTTCCAGCTAGTTATTTTTATATTATTAAGTTTAAGATTTAGAGATATTTTCAAGTTTAGAAAGACCTGGTCAGATGGTCTCTGGAACATTTTTTTAAGCTAGGATTTCTCTGTTAGATTGTTGAAATTTGTGAAAAAGGCAATTTTATAGTCTTTTCATATTTTTTCTCTACCTGGATCTTCCAGTTCCTAGTTCTGAACACTGAACTATTGGCCTTAAGATCAACAGCTTGTTGACATCTTCTGTGAAAGTATCCTTAATGTGAAATGCAATCTTGATGACTTACAAACATCCTTCATTGGAAAAACTTTTAAACAAGTATCCTCCTTATGACACAGGTATCTAAGCTTTTAATAATCCTTTTATGTATGAATCAATTTTCACATAAGTAAAATGATGAATCATTTATCAAGTACAGTTTCTAAGCAATTGCAAAGGTTTTCTCACAAGAGTTTCATCAACTATGTCTATGATTTTCCTTGGATAAGCTAGATTTCATTGCTACTACCTTGGAACCTCGGTAATCTTTCTTGACAAAGGCCATCTTTAGGAAAGCTAAGATTTCTAGATACTGTATAATGGAAATAGCAATATGTATTCTATGTAATGATTGAATAAAATGCATTTTGATTGATAAACTATATTCTGTTATACATTTTTATTTTAGATCAAGTACAAAGTTAGATCAAGTAAATTCACATTTTGATTTGGATTCTGAAAACTATCTGGTTGTAGATTTGGTTTAGCAAGAATATAATTTTGCTAAGAATGCAGAATCCTTTTTGTAGGTTTATATCCCAGGAGGGATAGAATCTACAAATCTGGATCTTTTATTGGTACTAGAGATGCCAGTAGGACACCTAGAAGAATCTAATTGAGAAATTCATCCTAGTTGCTGAAAGCTGCCAATAACATTACTTTTTTTCTTAGCTTTTTTACACTTTTATCTAGCTACAGAAGACAATCTTGCCTAGAGAAAACCAGGTTTTACTGATAAAAATATTTGAGTGCTTCAGTGCCCTACTGCTTGGAGGTTCACTGATTACACCAGCCCCACAGAATGCTATTCTATTATTCCATCATCATTGTAGAATTATTAAATCTGCAATGATGATGGGAATAATAGTCCTCTTAAAAACTGGTCATTCAGAGCAGGGCTGATGAGAGGGAATGCCATCTGAGACTTTTGTCATGGGCCTGGCATCAAAAAGGGCCCCATCGTCAGACCCTGATGCATCACATAACATGCCTGATAGTTCACAGGATGGTACACAGTGCACTGCAAGAGGTGCACTGTCTACCACCCAAAGCATTCATGCCAAAATAAACTATTTTATGTATAACAGTATTTTGATAGGCAAAGGTTTTGTGACTGTAAAGTGTACACCTGTACTGTACAGTGTAGGCCTTGTGTGGTATGTAATGTACCGAATTTTTGAATTTATTGTACACTTTTTTAAATAAATATTTAATGTTTTATATGACTTTTTTTATTAAACCAAAGTGATGCAGTTTTTTTAAGTGGGGCCCATACCACAGACTTGTTACAGGCCCGAAAATTTCTCTTGGTGGGCCTTGATTCAGAGTATCATCATTCAAAAATAATTTTGCTTTTTGATTCCACAAAATCTAGAGAAACTGGAGTAAAGACAAGCAACTCTAGAAAGAATTTAGAAGAATCTAAAATTGCTTGTCTTTATTCGGAAACTGCCTACATTCCAAAGTGTCATTTATTTTTCATTTATTTAGCATTTGGAATCCAAATGGATTCCAAATGCTAAATAACAAATTGATTTTATGTATCTAATTTTAATGTTGACTTAACTAGAATAAATGACATGAGGATGCCATTGTCTTGATGATGTAACATCATTATTGTTATGTGATTGTAATGACATAAATTATCAAGTTTGATGACATCATCCATTGTTATTTCATGATGCCATCACAATTCCATCATGATGTCATTCAAATCAGGTAAGTCATATGCTATCCCTACATTGCTAACACTTAGCACCATCTGTTGGCAATAATATAAATTAAAATTTTGATAAAAATTAAATTCTATCTTGCTGAATCCTGCTGATAGATCTTTTAAGCCTCAATTTCCTTTAGAAAATAAGTTAGAAAAAAAAAATTGCTACCTGCTATCCTCCAATACAGATGGAAGGTTACATATAATTAGGTTTCATCTGGCACCCTAAAGGGATTATTTATTATAACATATTTTTTTAAACTATACCAGTACCATCAATTTTTCTGTGATATCTCACATCTTAACTTTGAATAGAAACAAAGATTTTTTTTTAGCCAAAGGAAAAAACTCAAACTTGAATCTCCAATCCTCTGTTGTCTATGACAGTGGTGTTCAACCTTTTTTACTATGCGAGCTACTTTTTTATACTGTTATAAAACAGCAATCTACTCTCTTATATAGATCACATCCCCCAACCTGATATCTGATTACATACAACTATGCAGTTAAATGCACTCACTCAGTTCAGAGGACCACTCTTCCAGTCCTAAAAACTTTAAAGAAACTAAAAACTTTATTTACCACTTTAAATAATTTTTAATACAACAAATAAAACAAATATATTGGAATAAAATATTTATTTTTCTATTTCGTAAAACCTAAATTAGAAAAACAACAGACTGATTACAAACTCATAAGTTACAGGAAATGCTGATTGATTAAAAAAAAAGTTAATCTGAAATTTGGCATTGTTTGGAACTCACAATATTTTCATAGTCAGATTGATATGAAGAAGTGGCCAATCACAGACAATCATCCAAATGATCATTTGTAATTTGGTTTCTTAATTTTTTATGACATTCATATTTGAAAAAGTAGATTCTGACTAGTATGTCGATCTGAAACATGACAGAATTTTTTGCGCAATATCAGTTAATATTGGAAATTATTCTTTTGTATACTTCCAAATGATAAGAAAATTATTGATTTGACAATTTTAATGAAAAATAAATAAACAATAGCAATACTCTTAAAGAAATTAAAAAATAATATTTTATTTATTGTTATTTTGTATTATGTTTTCAGTTTTAATTAAATTTGTAAGTAAGGAGGAATAAATAAGAGATTGACAAAAATCACTCCACAATCAACCGGTCGATCGCAATCGATAGCTTGAACACGCTGTCCTATGACAAAGATAAAGCACTGGAATTTATGGAAGGATTTCACACTTAAGAAATAATAGTCTGAAAATTACAATCAAACCCAACAAGACGCCCCCCCATTAAGCCACCACCCTCGCTGACTACCAAGAAATTTGAAGGAACAGATCTTTCCTATGTTAATGGAATAGGCAAACCCAACAAGATGCCTCTGCCATCCTCCAGTAGAAATATCTAAACAAATATTCCTTTTGGTATTGTATTTGTCCTCAGTAATTTGCCAGGGCATGTAAGGTGACTAACATCTCAAAATTCATCAAAACTGTACATACAGTATTAAAAGCTCTCTGGATTCATTTGTAACCGGTGGGTAGGAGAGATGGAATTAACGGTTAATCATGTATCTCTTTAAGCATGGTTCATACCTAGGTTGTAGAAAATTTAAGATCAGAAAAACCAGATTGTTTCCATCATTTATTGCATACTGAGAAAATAAGGATACTGTACAGTAAGCTATGTACGTTGTGTTTTACAAAGAACTCAAAATAGAGGATCAGAACAGCAGATGGATATGTTTTCTATATAGTACTGTATATATGCAGTACATATACTATACTGCAAAGTAAACAGTTTTTTAGAAATGTTGAGTTTGAATACTAAATATAAATGTACTCTATTTTATTAAATTTAATAAATTTGGAGTTCATTTTCATTTCTATACTACATGTGTTTTCGATAAACCACCAATCCCGATTAGCTGCCAAAATTGTCCCCAAATGGATGGTGGAGTCTTATTGGAGTTTGACCATAGTATGAAAAGAAATGCCAATAATTATCATATCATTGTTATCAATTATACATTTAATAAAACTAAGTTGGACATATATGCAATCAAATGAAAGGAATAATTAGCTAACAAAAATACAAAGATAAAGTAAGAAGAATATAGGACAGAAATAGTTATAAGTAGGCAATTAAATACACACAATTAAAATTTTTTTCAAAAAAAAAAAAGAAAAAACGTTTCTTTAATTTTGTTCCATCAATAGAATACTGTATATGTTCAACTGATGATGGCTACTGAATAGCTGAAAACATTATCCAAATAAATTAGTATTTAATCTCCTACTTTTGTGGAATAGTTGATTTCAATTTTATTAATAGTAGGATGAATCATTATATAGTTATAAGGTCCTTACAAAAGAAAATATGATAGGATACTACAGGAAAGAGAGTGGAATCTTTTTGTTGTTTCTTATCATATGTAGGCTAAATGATGGGTGAATTCTTTCTTCATCCACAAAGTATTGTATAAAAACAGACAAATAAAGATAATAATATACTCAGAGGTTTAACTCTTGGAAGAATGAATCTATTATAACATGTGGTTGAGATGGTGGATGAATTTGGACCTTCACCCACAAAATATAGGACATAGAGAGAGAAACTTTATAGCAATAATTAAGGAGCATCAATGCAATTTTAAAGAAGGGAAGATTATCACAGAACTAAATGCTTAAATAATCAAGGAATATACTGTATAATTTTAGATTAGTCTAATGTAGAGATAATTTAAAACATATAGAAAAGGGTATCTAGAAATATTGTGGAAGCAATATCGTTAAAGAAAATACTAAAGACAAATATTAATTAATAAACTGCTATATCAGTAATTAATAAATATGTTTCACATCATATACATCACAGTCATGGTATCTATGATATATATACAGGGTGCGTCAGCTAAATCCGGACAAAATAAACAATTTAATTAAACAAAATTTTATTTAACAAAAGGAATAAAATTATCAAAATTATCATTTGCACATTAATTTTGGATTCCTTTAGATTAAAATTACTCAATGTAATTCCCTTCTGCCTCAATTACTGCCTCGATCCTTGACTGGAAATGATGACATGCCCTGCGCAATGCCTGCTTGTCCAGGTTCGAAAACGCTGCCTCAATAGCGGCCTGGAGAGATGCCACATTAGGATGTCTCCACCTAGTAGAGACCCTTTCAACAACGCTCCATACGTAATAGTTCAAAGGATTCAAATGTGGACTGTCATTACATTAACTATGTTAGTGTTATTTTAGGTACGATTTCATAAGGTATATTTTGGTTATGCAATGAGCAAAATTTTTTCCTTAAAACTTTAAGTACTTTAATAGATGCATAATGCTAAAAAGAATGCTAAAAGATAAATATAATGCTAAATAGATAGAATAGATTAAAATAATTACTTGCATATCAGAAAAGACAGATGCCTGTCAGATAAGAAGGTTATATACTTAAAGAACCGAATTATTTCGGAAGGTGAACGTCCAGCATGAAGGCCTTCGATTATCGCTGCTCTCCGATTATATTCTGCACTCGATCTTAACTAATCAGCTATTTTGTACTTATCCTCAAACACATCGTCTGTCTGTATGGCTCAAATATAGCAGGAGATTCAATTTGAAATTTGTCCGGATTTAGCTGACGCACCCTGTATATATTGGTGCACATATATATAATATCATTTTATTCTTGAAGAATGAACTTGATGGATAATACATGGTTTATAAATAAACCATGAATTAATATTTTTATTAGTTAAGAGGAATGATCAATGATTTGTTCCTGATTATTAAAGTTAATATACCATAATCTTATATTTCTGCAAATTTATTGTATCAGGCAACCAATAAAGTTCTGTCTGATTTTCATATGATCAAATTGCATGTGCTCCCCCATAATGTTCCTTCAGAGGTGAAACAAATAAGAGGAAGGTAATGTGTTAGTGAGTGTTTCCTCTTGTAACTGGTTGGTAGTAGTCAACAGTTGAACAGGGACATCAACAAGAGCAGATCAAACATGGGAACCCTGAACAGTGTTATATGGGCCTGTATGCTATATGAGTTTAAACTGGAAAGAAAAATATGCCAGGCATTTGGTAGAGATGTGGTAAATGAGCAGACAATAAAATGGTGATTTAACAAATTTAAGGATGGTGATAAATCCCTCCAGAATGCACCAAGTACAAAAAATCCTCAAACTATAGACAATGAGGCATTAAAGGCAGCTATTGAGGCTGATAATGGCCAAACATGTGAAGCATTAGGAGAATTATTCAATTGCAGTAAGAAAACCACTTGATAACACTCCATCAGCTTGGAAATGACAAAGTGGGATGATGGATCCCATGAGTTGAATGTGGCTCAGAAAGCAACATGAGCAAATGATGTATTTCTTCGCTGTCTCATCAAAAGAACTCTGTCCACTATTTTTGGATAGAGTGCTGACCAATGATAAGAAGTGAGTTCTTTACGATACTATATGGTGCCATCATCATTGGTTGGCACTATATGAACTCCCTCCCAAATAAACCAAAACCATCACTGTATTAATAGAAGGTTATGTTTTGTGTTTGGTGGACTGTCTGGGATATTATGCATTGAAAATTGCTGCAACCTGGCCAGCATCAATGCAACTGTGTACTCGCAGAAACTCAAACATGTGCATGAAAAACTGAAAACATGGAGCCAGTGCTTGTGAATCATAAAGATATCATTCTGTTACAGGATAATGAGAAGCGATATGATACCATTAATCACACTACATGATTATGACATCATTATCGGACTTGGTTGGGAAACACTAATGCATCCCCCATATTCCCGACATTGCACCTTTGTATTATCTTTTGTATCATTCATTAGACAAACAATTGTGAGAACAATAATTACAAATCTTCAATGAAGTGATATACACGCACTGGATGACTTCTTTGGTTCACATTCCGCTGAGTTCTACCATCGTGAGAGCCATAGTCTGCCCAAGCATTGGAAGCTGCTGATGGCGACTATTTCTAATTTCCAAGTACATCTTACATCATCTTATTACATTTCTCTTTGTAGGGTAAAATACATCTCTGAAACATCAAAAATTCTATTGTCAAATTTTCTTAGAAATTTGAAAATGCAGGACCCGAGTGTGGGTCTCGGTCTGAGGTCCGAAAAATTGATGTTTGAGCTAATTTTATATGACAGTAATGTAATCAATAAATTCTGTGATTAGTCAATGTAATTCCATGGTTGTGAAAATAACCTTTAGCACTAATAAGCACACCAATTACACTAAAACATTAAATAATTCTTTAATCGGAGGAGCGCTTTTGGCTTATGCGCCATCATCAACTCTTATACAACATTCTAGCATTTTTTGGAACAAAGAATACTAACATACGATTTTATTTGGAAGAACAAAGTTTAAATCTTATAGATATTTAAACCATTTCTCTTTTTTTTCTTAATATGTGCTCTCTGGATTTTTTAAAGGGAATATGTTACATAAAAAACATAAGTAAAAAATTAAGAATATAATGAAATATAATAAAAATAAATAGAAAATAAATTAATGAGAATAATTATTTACTGTTTTAGCATAATTGGTCTGCTTATTAGTGCTAAAGGTTATTTTCACAATCTAGTTAAGTACCGTTCAAAGCAGTATATTACTTAAGCAATCATAATTCCATGGGTGTGAGTCCCTGAGTAATGTCTAATATGCAAAAAGCATCCCTTTTTGTATCTGGTTCTTGTAGTTTTGTGTTCATTATGCTTATTAAAATAATATATAGAGTCTTAAAAAACATTAATAGTGTGAAATTCATAAATGTTGGGCATTTATGACTTATGACTTATGATGAATTATAATAATTTGAGAATTATCTATAATTTAACTTACCAACAAATTCATTATTCTTCTTCTGATATTATAAATAAAGAACTCACAGCATTTCATAGATATGAAATTTATTTCACTTAGTAATATTTTCAGCATCCTGTAAGCAGTTATCAGCAACATAAATAAACTGTTACAGAGTAGACACTCCTTTTGGTTTTAAATATATTATAAATATTTTTAATAAAAATTTTCAAGAATAAAAATAAATAAAAACTATTAATAATAAAAAAATGAATAGAGTTAAAAAGAAACTAAAATATAAAGAGTAGAATTATCATATGATTAAATTCTATATACTGTATAAGACAACCAATAAAGTTCTGTCACATTTTTACCCTACAAAGAGAAGTGTAATAAGATGATGCAAGATGTACTCGGAAATCAGAAATAGTCACCATCAGCAGCTTCCAATGCTTGGGCAGACTATGGCTCTCACGATGGTAAAACTCAGTGGAATGAGAACCAAAGAGGTTATCCAGTGCCTGCATCACCTCATTGAAGATTTGTAATTATTGTCCTCGCAACTGTTTGTCTAATGAATGAAACAAATGATAATACAAAGGTGCAATGTCGGGAATATGGGGGATGCATTAGTGCTCCCTTTGCCAAGTCTGATAAGGAAAGGAAACTTGACAATGGCTCTAGCGAAGAGATCTTATGAATGCAATGTAAAAGTAGAATGGGAAGACACTAAAATAATAAAACAAATACATGACATAAAGGAGCTAAGTATAACAGAAGAAATAAAAATCTACAAAGGGAGCAGACAAGGGATAGTAATAAATGATAAGGAAACGAACAGTGTTTCTGATGCATGGAAATTTGCTTTAAGAGGAGCTATACAGCATAATGAAGTTAGATAGCTTTAGCAAGAATATGATCATGCTCAATATTTTAAGATTCAGTTTCGTTTTTATTTTATTTTATTATACATTTTTGCAAAACCTTATTTTTATAAATGAGAAAGTTTTTAAATTTCAAGTTTTTAAATATTTAAATATATTCTCTGTTCTAGAATAATATCAGTTTTGTAACACTTTGCTCTGAGCATTATTTGTTCTATAATTTAAATTCACTGTAAGAGTTGAAAATGGCTTGTAAATGCCAAAAACGTTTCTCTTATTAAATGTTTTTTTATAAGTTATTTTGGACTGCTTAATAGTGCTTAGAAGTATTTCTTTAAATAGTTAGACACCGATAAGAGCAGTATTATTATAGTTTCATTCACTTAGGAAGTTTCTCAAGTAGATCACTCCTCTAGAACTGTTGGATAATGCCATGTATTCAGCTTCTGTGCTCAAAAAGGCTACACTTTTCTGTTTTCGTGCTTCCCAGCAAATGGCAGATTCGGATAATTTGAAAAAAATATCTGGTGTGTGAATGCCTGTCATTTACATCACCGGCCCAGTCAGCATTCACATATCTGGACAGCTTGTCATGTGACTTGCTAAACTTCAATCCTATATCTTTGCTTCCTTGCAGTACCTTAATATGCATTTTCCTACATTAATATGGGATGAATCGAAGTCAGAGTTGAATTGGCTTAATACACTGACTGCATAGGAAATATCAGGTCTTGTAAATACAGACAAGTATGAGGGATCCAACAAGATTCTGATACGGAAAGTCAGTAACTTCCCTTTTTCGATCTGCAAGAGGATTTCGGGCCATTTTAATTTGCTATTAGCATCTAGTGAAATGGTGATAGTCTTGCAATATTCCATGTTAAAACGTTTTAATATGTCCTCTGTGTATTTAGATTGGCACATAGTAATAGTGCTTTTTTCAAATCCTGCTTGAATTGCACACCTAAACAATAACTGATGGGTTCAAGGTTCTTCATCTCAAATTCCTTCATTAGCCCCTTCTTAATATTTTCCATTAATCTTGAATTGCATGCGGCAATTATCAGGTCATCCACATAGACACTGATTATAATAGTTTCATTCTTATTTCTCATTAAATATACACATGGTTTGGACATGAACGATTTTAGTCCATACTTACGCAGTTTTTCGTCTAATTTTCGATACCACTGCCATCCGGATTGCTTTAGGCCTTAAATCCTTTTTAAGTAATAAGACTATCATTAAACCAGAGCATTCTTAGCAGTTGAGATCTGTTCTAAATTCTATTCACTAGCTATTGAATAGAATTTAGAACAGATCTCAACTGCTAAGAGTGCTTTGGTTTAATGGTAAGTTGATGAGTAGAAGATTGGATGGTATGATGAGTAAAATTGGATGGTATATAAGACTTTATCGTCCTCCATGCCTAATAACTCATTTAACATGTTGGGCTTTTCCATATAGATGTTTTCATCCAATTCTCCGTTTAGATAGGTTGCTATGACATCCGTGTGATGGACAATTAAATCGTATTTTGCAGCCAACACCATGATAAGCTAGATAGAGCTGGCCCTAGCTACCGATGCAAAGATCTCCTGATAGTCTATACAGTGGCATTGTGTGAATCCTTTCACGACGAGGCGGGCTTTTCGTTTTTTGATCATCCCATCTGCTCTGTAGTTGGTTTTTAAAACCCAGCCATTTCCAATGACTTTACGGTCCTTAGGACAGTCGGTCATTTTCCAAGTTTTGTTTTTTATTAAAGCATTATATTTGTTTTGTAATGTGTTTTGCCATTTGTTGCTGTTTATACCATTAAGAGTCTGGTTCTTAGGACAGTCGGTCATTTTCCAAGTTTTGTTTTTTATTAAAGCATTATATTTGTTTTGCCATTTGTTGCTGTTTATACCATTAAGAGTCTGGCAATTTTTGGATCGTCATGACATATGATATTTACTATTTCGGCATTTTCAGGAACTTCATTCTCATTTAATATTTTAACAGTTTTAAAAATTTTTCTGGAGCTTCCTCATTTTCCCATTTGCTCAAGAGCCAGCCTTCCACTACATCTCAATTTCAGATTATTGTGAACTGAGGCAACATCAGAAGTAGCAGTTTGATCAGTATTGACATCTATACTATTATCTGCACCTCTGAATCCAAATCGCCATCATCTGATAGAGGAATCAATTTCCAAAGCTCAAATTCAAAGGTGTCTGTTTCTTTTTCAGGTACTTTGAATTTTTTGAATTTTCCTTCAATTTCCTCTTCAATGAAGTGCACGCCACAACTTTTGATAATTTTTCAAATTTTAATATCCCAAAGTCTAAAGGATTTGGACTTGTTGCAATATCCATATGAAAACACATTTGTTTGATTTGGCCTCAAAAAACTAGCAGCTGAAACTAGGCTGAAACTGCTAGTTTCGGCCTAGTCTGATAGTAAGTCTCCATAGTAATCATTATATAAGCTTCCTGAAATGGAATTCTGCCATACGTCAAAGTGGTCTAATCGGTTAAGGCAGTGTTTTTCAACTGGGGTGCCGCGGCACTTTAGGGTGCCACGGCGCCACGATTGGGGTGTCACAAAGTTTAGGCATTTTCTTGGAAATTTACTTAAACTCTTTTCAAAGAAAGAAGAACTTTTAAGGCTAAATTCGATGATGAACGAGGAGTCTTTTCAGTTAGGATTAACAATAAGTGATATGATGTAAAATGGATTGCAGTAGAGAATTTATTATTATTTTCGATTTGATGTTTGATTTAAAAATAGTAATTAGAATAAAATATTTTAATCTTTACTTTATAAATATTAAACTGCATTTTCTTTCCAAGTGTTGACAATTTAACTGGCGTGTTTTCCATTTCAAGGTCATCGTCAACTGTTTCACTTCCTTTGATTACAATTCTTTTAATTGTAATCAAAGGAAGTAAACAATAACGAGTGAAGTTTCATTGAAAATGTCATTTCGCAAGATTTCTGCCTTTTAAAGTATTTATATACGGTTTAAAATAATATTTCTAGCTTGACTATGCAATGTTTCTCCTCGCTTAAAAACAACTATACTATCCGCCATTACTTCTAAATACTAAAGGACGATGACATCATTCTTTGTATTTATTTAATTTTAAGCGATTAGAGATTTAGTTTAATATTTAATTGCAGAATCATGAAATTTGAACTATTAATTTAACAATTTTTTAAAAGATAATAAATATTTCAAATTGTTACGGATGATAAAAGGTAAACTGCTATTGGATGAATGAAACAGAAACCGGCTATTCTATTGGATGACTTCACCTTTGCAATCCATAAGCCTTTACCATATAAGGTAGGTCATCTTTCTTTGAAAAAGGTATAAGTGTAGTTCAAGATAACTGATTATCAGTTCTATTTTGCTACAAGATATCTAGTAAGCAAAGAAGCGATGACTAATCGCATGTTAATGTAATGTTCTACACTATGTGTACGCACGACGTGTCACAAGTTCGCCCAAACCACATTGCTTGGCCTTCACATTCCCAGTCCCAGTACCAGGCCAACCAGCAGAGAAGAACCACGTGGACACTTGTGTCTTGTATATACTTTAAAAAGCGTTGCATTGTACTTTGAAAAGTGTATGGTTTCAATCCAAAGGTGCATATTACAGTATTTTCATAGTATTCAAAAGCAATGATGACAAATAAACAATTTTTTATCATTTTTTTAATTTAAATTTTTTTAAATTGATATGAAAAGATAAGAAAAAAGTAATGAAATATTTATTTTATATATGCATCAAAATAATATAAAAAAACTTAACAAAAATTGTTTATCAATAAAATGATAAAAGATTTGTTATTCATTATACCTTTTTTTTCCAGATATAAATTAAAAAATTTAAAAATTTTATCTGGAAAAAAAAGGTATAATGAATAACAAATCTTTTTTAACTTTATTTAATGCATATTTTATAAAAAACAAATTTAAAAATTAATTAAATTTTTTTATTTGATTGATCATCGACCAAAAAAAGGTGGGTACCTTATATTATTCTTGGGCCCAAAATAATATTTATTTATTTACTTATTTTTAGGAATGGACAAATTTCTCAGTAAGAAAAAACAACGTAAAGATTCTACAGATGAGTGTGAGAAAAGTTTAAATCAATATGACTGCTTGAGTGAGAATAGGAAAACTTCAAGTGGAGAAGTAACTGCTTCATCTTCACAATCTTCAAACCATGTTGTTCAAAATGCTAAGAAGAAGGTGCATCTATATTTAGACAGTTATTTAAATTTGGGATTCACATGGTGCAGGGATAAGGACTTTCCAAAGCCAAAATGTGTAGTTTGTGGTGATACGCTGGCTAATGAAGCAATGGCACCCAGAAAATTAAAAAGACATTTATTTAAGAAGCACATACATCATTTGGATAAGCCTAGATCTTATTTTGAAAGATGTTTAAATTTTCAAGAAAAACAATCTGCAACTTTTACAAAAACAATAAAAATATCTGATAAAGCCCAGGAAGCTAGTTATTTAGCTGCCGAAATAATTGCGAAAAATATGAAACTGTATAACTGAAGCAGAAAAAGTAATTTTGCCATCCTGTATTGCTATAGTGAAGACAAATGTTCGGTACTGATGCATAAAATAAAGTTAAAAAAATTCCTCTTTCCGATAATACAATCAGCAGACGAATTACAGGTATGTCAAGAGATATAGAAGAAAATGTAACTGCTGCCATTAAAAAAAGCGATATGTTTACAATTCAAGTCAATGAGTCAACAGATATAGCCAATATAGTCTAACTTTTTGTTTTCATTTGATTTATCCACACTGAAAAAATAGTGAATGAATTTTTGTGTTGTAAGGAACTTGAGAAAACTACTACAGGCTGAGATATATTTAATACAGTAAATTACTATCTAGAAATGCATGAGTTAAAGTGGGAATCATGTATCAGAATTTGTACAGATGGTGCACCCTCCATAGTCGGTTCGATAAAGGGGTTTATTGCCTTGGTTAAAGAACGTAACATTAATATTATAACAACACATTGTTTTCTTCACCGTGAAGTCCTTATAGGAAAAACCCTAAACAGCGACTTAAAATCTGTACTGGATGCAGTAATAAAACTGGTAAACTTCATAAAAAGCAGACCACTTAAATCATGCTTATTTGTGACTTTGTGTGAAGAGGTTGTGGCAAAATATGTTAATCTGCTGCTGCACACAGAATCCAGATGGCTATCATGTGGAAAAGTGTTAACTCACGTATTTCAATTGAGAAATGAAATGAATTTATTTTTTAATATGGAAGATAAAGAAGAATTTTGTTGCCTGCTTGCTAGACATATTTGAAATATTGAATATGGTAAATACAAGTATGCAAGGCAAAGAAGAAAATTTTCTGTCTTCAACTGACAAAATAAAGAGTTTGCAAAATAAATTAAATTTATGGTTAAGAGAAGTAAAAGAAGGGAATGTAAGCATGTTTAAACATTTTTCTATTATGACAAATGTTAAAATAATACATCTTATTTCGGAATATAAGTCACTACTTTCCTTCTTTACATGTTGAGGATTACGATTGGATAAGAAATCTATTCATTGTGGACGTTAATGAAGTAAAGATAAATCTTGAAGAGCAAGAAGCATTAATTGATTTAAAAAATAATGGCAATTTAAAACTGAAATATAAGAAATTGAATATTAATGAATTTTGGATACACATAAAACCAGAGTATCCTCAATTAGCTAAAAGAGCGCTCACAATATTATTGCAATTCTCGACTTCATATTTGTGTGAATTTGGATTTTCGGCTCTTATGTCCATCAAGAATAATAAAAGAGAACGTTTGCAAACAATCAAAGAAGAAATGAGAATGTGTCTCTCCAATATTCCACCCAAAATTAAAAAAAATTTGTGCATCACGTCAAGCTCATATCTCACATTAATTAAAATTGTTATTACTTACATATTTACGCATCTTTGTGTAATTTGATATATTTGATAATAAAACTAGATTTAAAAAACAATAGCGAGACTATTATTTTACATGTAGGTATTTCGGCAAAATTCAATGGACTTAAATTTTGATTTTGAACACGTAGAAAACATTTGCATTAAAATGCTACTTCAAACTGTCAATTTTTAAAATTTTTCTTCCCCGGGGAGGGAGTCGCCTCCCCAGACCCACCCCAGCATTGCATGTAATATTAGTTTTCGCAAAAAATTCATCTGGCCCATTAGCCCCCCTTATTCAGATTGTAGATCCACCACTGGTCAAGGGTGTCATGATTTTTTATTTTTCAATCAGGGGTACCACTCAATGAAAAAGGTTGAAAAACACTGGGTTAAGGCATTGGGGCGCTATCCCAAGGATCCTGGTTCGAGTCTGGTGTGGTGGCAAAATTTTATTTTGGGAAAATTAATTTATAAATTATAGTATAATCATTAATTACTAAATGGTGCCATCTTAATTCTAAATTCAAAATTTAATTAATTATTAACTCAATAGATGATGGCACCTTAGCTCTAATTCAAAAATAATAATCGTTTGAAAATTTAATGTAAACTTTATCTGCCAGGGGAAGTTTGGCTATATTAGTTTGGTTATATGTAGAAATTTTGAATTTTATATATATATAATTCAAAAATCTTTGAAAAGTTAAACATATTAGTAAATAGAGCAGATCTATTAAAAACAGATTAAATATTACAAAAAATGTGAAAATATAATAATTTATAATTGTTTTATGATATTAGCATCTGTCTATTAATTTCATATTTTTTTTTTATCAAAATGTAGTGACAATGTTTCATTTAAAGCAGTATAAATATTTTTTGATTAGTAGTGAACTTTTAAAAATTTAATGCTCATCAAAAATTAAGTTTAATCTGACACTGTATGACAATATAAAACTCTCATTATATACAATATCAATAAGTGAAAAGTTGTATTGAATCTCTTTAGCTATAATACAGTATAAATTTTATATACAATATCAATAAGTGAAAAGTTGTATTGAATCTCTTTAGCTATAATACAGTATATATTTTTCATATACTATATGGCTTCATATACTTATGAAGATAGTTTCTAATATAATAAAGTATTTAAGTTCCAATTCTAAAATACTTTATTCAAATTTTCCAATTTTAAAACAGAAATTATTTGATTAGATGGAAACCTTTGAGATAATATTCAATACATTTCTAATACTCACCATATTAAAATGGAATTGATAATTTTTTTAAAGTGTGTACAATAGATTCCTGACTTATGTGGTTAATTCGTCCAAAAATTTTCCAGATAAGTCTAAAACCTCGTAAATCCAACAAAGTTTAAATTCAATATACATGAATGGGCACTTTAGCAGAGTGGTCAAATGAAATTTATGAGTATACTTTAAGCACAGATAAAGAAATTTAAAGACGTAAATAAAATTTTTTAAAAAAAAATTTTTTATTGAATTTTCCATTTATATTTTATGGAAATTTGATAAAAATAAAAAAATTTATATATCTGTGTATCTTTGAAAATACGTAAGTTGAAACTGTATAAATCAGGGATCTACTATATTGTATAATATCATAAAAAAAACAATTTGTTAATCTTAGATTATTATATTAATTATATATGTTGTGCTATTATAAAGCACAGTATTACATTATTATAATATATGAATTTAATATATATTTATTTTTAATATCAATATAGAAAATCAGTAATATTTTCTTTGTTAATTTCATTTTTATCAACTAGTTAGAAAAATTTATTCAAATTTTTATATACAGTGGTCCCTAGTTATAATGCAGGTTTGTGGATGGTGATCCGACCCACATTATAAGGCAACTGCGCTATAACAGATGGCTTCTCTTATTTTTAATTTAGTGATTCTAAATTAGAGAATAAGAGAAAACTAATTTATCCAAGAAGGTTTGTAATCTTCCTTTCTCTGCAATCCATCCTTGTATTATTATAGATGGATGTCGATTATGCGATGTATTATATTTTTCTCAGAATCTCTTTCAAACAAATGGGGAACAGGAAAGACCCGCAGTATATACGAGAGCATTATATCTGGGGAGCAACTGTATGATTTATTTAATAGAATTTTTTTCAATATGATTTGAAAAATTAAAGTAAATTTAATCATAATAAAAGACTTATTACAAGAAAAATATATTTAAAAAAATACAAAAATAGAATAATTACTTGAAGCCATGTTTCAATAGGCACAGTTTTAACTCCATCAGAAACAGCTTCATGGACTTCTGCATACTGACCATGATCAAACCATAAAGTGAGAAGCCTGATTTAAAAAAATATGTTTTAAAATTATTATTTGATATTTCATTTATTATAAAACTATACATAACTGAATAGTTTTCTAATGAAAAACTAAAATCTTACAGTCAGATTTTTTTTATGTTTTCTATAACTATAGGTATTCTTTGATTTAGGCAAATAATTGTGATCAAAGATTTTATGTACTCAAATTTTGTAGAAATTGGAAAAATTCTGAATCAAAAACTATTGAATCTAGTGGACTATTGTGAATGCGTCTATACCATTTTATAACACCATACCATTCTCTAGCTGAAAGGGAGACAATGTTGCATGGAATGATATTGTACAAGTAATACGATATTTTATATCAGTAAACAATACACAAAACATGAATAACCCAAATATTACAAGTACATGAATTTTTAAATATTATAAATCAATATGTTCAGACTTGCAATTTACCAATACAGTAAATATTCATAGTCTATACCCCCATTATAAATCAATATGTTCAGACTTGCAATTTACCAATACAGTAAATATTCATAGTCTATATCCCCAAAAAAAAATTTTTTAGAAAATATTTTATGTAAAGTTAAATTTATGAAATTTGGATAAATTCTGGGGATTATTGGCAGTCATATTTAATACATATATATTAATCAAAAATAGTTTAGTGTTTTATACAGAGTGGGCTATAAGCTACATTACACCCCATTTATTTCATAAGTACAACAAATATTGTTATTTGCTTTATATCATATTATTTATTGAACATTGTGTATCCAGAATATCAGTATGAGCACCATTTTTATAACACAACTGAATATGAATTTGGTGAGAAGTTTTGCAGAGAAAGCTGTGATATTTATGAATGCTTCTATCACAGCAACCTGCAGTTCTGTCATTGTTCACTAGCACTGTTGACTTGACTTTAATGAAACCTTACAAAATGTGGTCTGGAATGGAAAAGTCAGGACTTCTTGGTGAACAGGCCCATGTTGCCTCCGATTCATGCCCAATTCACTTGTTTGAAAGCAATTCATTAAGACATTCTCAAACTCTGACAGCAAAACATGCAGGGGCTCTTGTAAAGGGATTATGGAAGTTGCTATTCCAATTACTGTGAACTGCAGATAGAGCCTTTGTTGAAGCATGTCTTCATAGACTGATCATTAACAGAATAATCAAAAAAATAAAGTTCAATAATGTGCCCTGGGGTTATGCTGACCCAGATCATAATGTGTGGTGGATATTTATCCACTTCCTGTGAGTGGCAACCAAATGCTATTCAACAGAATAGGTACTCGTGTCAACTGCCATCACCAGCATTCTTGTTCAAACTGATGCATGCTTGCCACTGCAAAACTTTTCATCGAGCATGACATTGTATTCAGTTGTGTTATGATAACTACACTATGGTGCTCGTACTGATATTCTGGACAAACAATGTTCACTATATATAAAAATAAATAACAATATCTGTTGTTCTCATGAAATAAAAGGGATGTAACACAACTTACGATGAACGTGTACTTTTTACTAAAAAATTCCGGTTTCATATTTACACACCTGATATTTGAAGTTTTTAATAATAATTAAATAAAATTTTTTTCTCACTTTAAGGAACTTATGGAACAGTCTTTAAAGCTAAAAACAGAGAAACACAAGAAATTGTGGCCTTGAAGAGAGTTAGATTGGATGATGATGATGAAGTAAAGAATATTTTATATATGATTAAAATTGATTTAAAAATTTTTATGAATTTCATAACCTATTTTTATTAAATGAAGTAATAAACTTGATAATATTTAGTTATAGAATATTGATTGATTATTGGTTTTTTTGAAATATGAACAAAAACTCAAATTGCTTGAATTATATATATGGGTCAAGTACCAATTTTCAAGCATTCTTGGTTGTAGGATGTTGCCAGATTAGCTATCTTGTCAATCAAAAGAGGTCATGTAATAATAATTCATCAGTACATCTCTGACCCACTAATTTTACCTTTCTCATATCTTTAAAACATTATGAATCATTAGAAACTTAAACAAATACATCAAAATTTGGTTAGAACAAGTATAACAGAACTAGATAGAATTATTAGTTATTGACATTATTTTTATACTCAAGAATTTAAAATTGTTATATATTTATGAATGATTTTGTGCATGCGGGGCTGGCCAGGGAGGCGGAGTAAATGCACAAGGCCCTGTGATCCTGCATGATCCAACTCTTGTTCAAAACTGTTTTTTTTTTAATCATTAAAAGGTCCTTATAACAACTTTGCACAGGGCCCCAGTTTTTCTCTGGCCAGCCATGTGTGCATATATTCATTTACATGAATATTATATTTTCCTTAATTTTTCTTTGTTTTTTTTTGATATCCTGCAGTATGAAACAAGAAAATTATATAAATTTTTAATAAGATATTTCTAAAAATATTTTATTTGCTTAAATATTAAAAAAATAATAATAATCAAAAATCAGCATGTATTTTAACTCTAAAATAAAAATAATTTATACAAAGATGTTCTTTATTGGAAATTTCTAACATAAGTAAATGCTGTCTAGATTTATGATGTATTTTCTGCTGAAGAATTTCAGTTTATTATATACAGGTATTTTAAATTACATTTGATATTTATAAAAACAATTTTATTTCTTTTTTTAAACAAATTATAGTTCAAAAATATATATATTTTTTCCTCAGGACACATTTATAATTCACATTTATATGCAACAAAAAATTGTTATTGCTTATATAGATAGTTATTTTTTATCAGTTTTAGTATAAACAATCTGCTATTATCTAAAAAACTTACAATAAAATGACAAATGAAGAGTCAGGAATAATCTCTGCTTCAGTTGGTTGGGATAAAATGGTTGCATTTCTGTTCCATCCATTGCTGTAAAACATTGAAAACATTGTTCCAAATGCTGTAAATCATGTTGGTTTTGGTTTTACTTATTTTTAAATCACTATTTCAATAATGCTTCTTTGAAGATTTAAAATATTGAAAAATTTAAAAATAAAATTTCTCAATATTTTAAATCTTTAAAAAGTAAATTTCTAGTAGATATACACTTTAATAAAAATCAAGACTGGAATATAATATAAATTTATTTTTTTCTTAATTTTCTTTTGTAAATCTTGACAGGAAAATTATGTAAGGGAGAATACTTTATGACTAAATATGTGAATTATTTAGAGAATTTATAAAATTGTACATTCTAACAAAAATTTGTGTGATATAACTTAAGATCATATATGCAGTTATTTCTATAATTTAGTAATAAAAACTAATAAAAACAAATATTGGAAGAATAAGGGATTATTGTATATATAATGGAATATATATTATTGTAAAATATCTAGGATGTAATAAAAAAACAAAATTTGGAACATTAAATTTTTCAAATATTGCAACTAAGATATATCATCAATATTTATTATTGTGTTTCATATGCAATACTGATATGAAATAATTTGGACTAACATTAGTGCTATCTCTGAGTTAACAAATAAACTAATAATTAATTACTGAAAACTTTGATTTCAGTAAGTCTCTTCTTTCTAATGCAGCAAAAATTATTTTTCTACAATATTTTGTTGATTTTTAATGAATGTTTATGTTAATCCAACACTACTTTATCAAAATTATCAGAATGAATAGTATGGTAAAAACCCCAGAGTTATGTAATAGGTGGGATCCGGAAAAATAATTTAAATCAAAAATTACATAAGTTGGAATGCCTACAGATTCCCAAATCTAATTTCAGGTACATATATATTAGGTTCTTAACTGGCTCTTTATTACCAAGAAAGCAACAAATTATAAAAGTTTATAATAGGCAGTTGTAATTAAAGACTCTTAATCAATAAATCAGCAAATGAAATATGTACATACATATATATTCACTATGTAATTGTGAAACAAACAAGGGGGTGAGGGGCAAGATGAGAAGATATGTATCTCCAAATTTACATAAGTTGGGTCGAGGTATTACTGTATATCATATTTCAGACAGTGATAAATTTTTTCCTAAAATCAAAACAAATATACCTCTTGTTTTATTTCTAAGAGAGAAGTGAATGTTATTACCTGAGATGATTCAAGATCATTAGAAGTGAATGGATAAGAATTAGATGAGGCAGGCAAGTACAAGTAATTAACATGATCTTGAAAGATTGTGAAATGTGGTTCTTTAATTTGGATGATTTCCAAATATTACATTATATTAAATTTTATTTTATATTCTAATTTTGCCAATTCAATGTTACAATATAAAAATGTTTTTTTGAATATTTATTGTTACAATGCAGGTAGTCCTCAATTTACAATGATTTGCACTTAGGCTGTTTGCAAACATGTTGATGTTGTAGCAGTCTGATCGCATTCGATGTCATATCAAAATTGTATGCAAAACTTGTCATTGCATACTCATTACAGCAATGTCAACACTTCTGACAGAAAAGAGGCAGAGAGTGCAATATCCCAAACATCAAACATGTTAGATATTTGGTACAATAGGACATGCACAGTGAAAATTTTGGAAAGTTGAGCATGTGCGTTTGAATATCATTATTCAATACATATGTTTTTGAATTCAGTTAGAAGTCTGATTCACCTATTTCTAACTGATCACAGTCTTTGGCACGTTCATTGCTTAACAGTTGAAGTATTCATTTTTCTGATTGCAATTTTTGTATCTCATCATAACCTATCATATCTGGTAAAAGAAATAATTCTACAGGTGAAAATTCCAACATAAAAAAAGAAGACGATGAAAGCTTAAAACTTAAAATTTTCCTCCCTTTTAAATTTAGATGTTAAAATGAAGGTCATTAAAGTTGATAAAATAGCATGAGAAAAAAACTATCTCATTCAACAGTTTCAACAATTATAAAAGATAAAAGACTAATGGAGGTAGCCAAAGTGGCAGTTAAAATGAAATATACCTAATAAAAATTCAACAAGACTGCATAAACAAAAAAGTAAAATGCAAAGCCCTTTTGCAGTCAAAAACTTTAATCAGAAACGTTTTCAATGCACTTGGTGTCTTCAGCTGAGGAAGGTGCCAAGTGTGTTGAAAACGTTTCTGATTAAAGTTTTTGACTATAAAAGGGCTTTGCGTTTTACTTTTTTGTCTGAAATATACATTTTTAATGAAAAGAAAAGAAGGCCCAATTCATGAAATAGAAAAGCTTTTAATGATATGGATAGATGATCAAATCAACAAGAATATTCCTCTCAATTTGTTTACGATTCAAACAAAAGTCAATAGCCTATTTGACAATTTAAAGAATTAACGAGATAAATATGGTGAGCATACATTTAATGCTAGTAAAGGTTGGTTTATCGAAGCCGATTTAACTTGCATACCATACAGATAACAAGAGAAGCTGCTAATTCTAATTTTGAAGCTGCCAAAATTTTCAAGAAAAATCTGAAACAGATCATAAAAGATGAAGGTTATTTGCTAGAGCAGATATAAATATCTACAATCAGCACAAATGAGCAGACCTAATAACTTAAAAACTTTATTAATAAGAGTTTTATTCTAGAACAGGGCTGCCCAACCCGTCAATTGTGAGTCAGTCTCGATAAGCTTTTTAGTCGATCGTAAGCCTCCAATCACTTCGCTTGTTAAACTTCCACTTTACAATACATAGTAAAGGTGATCTGTGTTCTTGTTGAAACAAGAAAAGTGAGGTTATCCCTAAGTGTTTTCATTCTTTATGTCTTTTATCATTTATTAAGATATAGCAGATCAGAGCAATCGGTAGAATTTAATATTATTTCAAAAACAATAAATGAAGATTATTTTGATGAATAAGCAAAAGTTTGTTGGACAAATGCTTATACAAGCTCAAATGTCTTTTCTTTCTTTATTACTCAGGTCTGAACAACGGTATATCATTGTTCCGCAGTAAAAAGGTTAAATTTATTAAAAAATACACTTCTACAATTATTTAATTTTTTTCTTTTAACCATAATTATGAACGTTGAAAAGAAAATTAAAACTTATCATTACCACAATGAATGGGAACATGATTTCTTTTTTCCATGGTTAATGCAAATGCTCTTGTCTAATATGTAATTCAGTTGCTATTCCAAAAAAGGGAAATATCGAAAGTCATTTTTAAACAATGCTCTCCAATTATGAAAATTAATATTCGAAAGATTCTGAAATACGCGGAGCAAAAATTATAGATTTAATATGAAACTTACATTCACAACAAAATATGTTGGTAAAAATTTTAAGATTACCTCTTTCGTCATATAATCCAAATTTTGAATCAATTGCAAAATCTACATAATGCCAAATATCTCATTAAAATTTTTGTTTATATCCCATGCATTCGTAGTTATTTTCATATTTTCATGCTATGAAGAATTGTTTATTTTACTTAATAAATTTTGAATTATATATATGACATTGCTATTTTTGTACTTTTATTCCCTGGATATCGGTAGATCGCTATATCGTTCTGGTGAAAAAGTAGCTGACGGTGAAAAAAAGGTTCGGCAGCCTGTTCTAGAACATAGAACTCAATCAAAATGTTCGTTATTATATTCAAAAATTAAAATCAAAATTATTAAATATAAAAACCAGCAGAAGCACCAAAAACGTTAGTGCAGAGTTTAATAAAGAAAAGTTGTAACTATACTGCATGTAGTGCTGTTTTTAAATTAGTATATCCAGTTAAATATAAATAATTTTAACTAATGTAGATACATTTTTTAAACAAAAACGTAAATCTTTTAAATAAAAACGTGAATCATAAAAGTCTCTAAAAATATCAGACTAACGTCATTAACAAGTATTTCTCTTGTTCTAGGATCCACTACATTTTAATGCAAACTTCCAGGCTTGGGAGAGTTCCAAAGATTGCCTTTCATTAATTACCTCCCCATTTTTGTTACCTTGAAAAATCGTTAACTCCTCTGCTACTTTGAGTTCTTTTATGTTACTCACTTTTTTTACTACTTTGGCTTCTTTCCAATCTACATCGATATCATATTCATATGCCCTCCTAGCTAGTGCATTTGTTAATTTTCCTTTTTTATATCATCAATATGCTCTTTTAGTATTTGTTTCAAGTTCCTCCCTGTTGCTCCAATATATACTTCTTTTTGGTGCTTTGTGTTATTCGTTAGAGGAATCTTGTAGACCCCTGTTTGCTCTTCCTTGTTGTAAATGTCTTTAACATTCCTTACCGGCTCCACATTGTGTTCCCTCTTCTATAGGCTGGATTCTTTCTATTCTTCTTAAGTAAGCTTTCAACTGTCTTATAATTGCCAAAAGGTTCTGTTACTACTTCATACTCTTTCCTTACAGCCTCTCTATTATCCGTTTCGAAAGAAGAAGAGAAAAAGAGAACAACGATAGTCAGATAAACCATTGCAAAGCAGATAATAGAGAGGCTGTAAGGAAAGAGTATGAAGTAATAAGAACCTTTTGGCAATTATAAGACAGTTGAAAGCTTACTTAAAGAACCCGGCCTATAGAAGAGGGAACACAATATGGAGCTGGTTAAGGAATGTTAAAGACATTTACAACAAGGAAGAGCAAACAGGGGTCTACAAGATTCCTCTAACGAATAACACAAAGCACCAAAAAGAAGTATATATTGGAGCAACAGGGAGGAACTTGAAACAAATACTAAAAGAGCATATTGATGATATAAAAAAGGAAAATTAACAATGCACTAGCTAGGAGGGCATATGAATATGATATTGATGTAGATTGGAAAGAAGCCAAAGTAGTAAAAAAAGTGAGTAACATAAAAGAACTCAAAGTAGCAGAGGAGTTAACGATTTTTCAAGGTAACAAAAATGGGGAGGTAATTAATGAAAGGCAATCTTTGGAACTCTCCCAAGCCTGGAAGTTTGCATTAAAATGTAGTGGATCCTAGAACAAGAGAAATACTTGTTAATGACGTTAGTCTGATATTTTTAGAGATTTTTATGATTTACGTTTTTATTTAAAAGATTTTTTAAATAGAAACTTAAATTAAGTTTCTATTTAAAAAATGTATCTACGTTAGTTAAAATTATTTATATTTAACTGGTTTTTATATTTAATAATCTTGATTTTAATTTTTGAATATAATAACGAACATTTTGGTTTTGAGTTCTATGTTCTAGAATAAAACCGTTTGTAATTTGAGCTAATGAGGGCTAATAAGAGCCGAAAACATTTCTTATTAATAAAGTTTTTAAGTTATTAAGTATGCTCATTTGTGCTGATTGTAGATATTTATATTATAAGTAAGCCATATAGAGCAGTAGAAGTAATTTGTATTTATAGCTAGAGCAGATTTTTAACATAGATGAAACCAGACTGTTCTGGAAAAGAATGCCAGAATGAACTTACATTCACAAAGAAGCTATATTGGCACCTGATTTTAAATCATATAAGGATAGGATCATGCTTCTTCTTAGAGGAAATACTGTTGATTTTAAATTGAAACCATTTTTTATTTACTATTCACAAAACCCCACAGTTTTGAAAAACGTACAAGAGTAAGTTGCTGGTTTACTACAGGAGTAATCCTAAAGCTTGAATGACAATTGTTTTATTTGAAGACTGGCTCTTAAAATGTTTTATTCCAGAAATCTGTGCCTTCTGTCTTGAAAAGAACATTCCTTTTAAAATTCTATTACTACTTGACAATGCTCCAAGACACCCTGTTCACATTGGCAGTTTGAATGAAAATATAATGTAATGTATCTATCACCCAATACAACAGCTGTGATTCAATCTGTGGATCAAGGTTTGATTGCTACATTTAAGACATATTATCTAAAAACGACATTTTCTCAAGCAATAACAGTAATGGACAACAATGTTATAACATTACATGATTTTTGGAAAAATTACATTAACCAATGTATCCAGAACATGGAATGAAGTATTGGAAAAATGTATGCAAGAAATTTGGAAGAAGTTACTACTGCAGGAGACACTTGAAGAGTATAATGAGCATAGTATGTTAGAACAAATTAGTGAAGAAATCATTGAAATTGCAAGAAAACTGGATCTAGAAGTCAATATTACTGATATGGAAGAATTAGCAGATCACAAAGGTGAGCTAACTGATCAAGATTTGATTAATTTTCAAACAAAAGAGTTGTTGAAGAAGAAAAGAATAATGAGGAAGGTGAAGAAGAGAAATCATTAAAAAAATTTACTGTAAAAAGATTAGCTGAAATATTTTTTAAACTAAATCAAGGACTTCAGCTACTTGAAAATATGGATCAAGATACTGATTGCTTTGTGAAAGTTGAAAAGCAAATTCAAGAAGCAATCAGATGTTATCAATGAAATATATGAAGAAAAAAGAAAAATGTCCAACAGTCAACATTAACCAATTTTCTGATTAAAACAGCTACTCCCTATCATGAGAAATAATCATATCGTCCAAATGAGTGGCAATTACATACCTACATTTACCACATATACTCGAATATAAGCCGATCCATGTATAAGCTGACCCCCAACTTCAGAGTTTGAAAATTGGTAAAAATGTGTAACCCGTGTATAAACCTACCCCAGACTTCAGCACTTAAAATTCGATAAAAATTTGAAACGATAAATTACATGATCTTTGATTTTCTGACTATCGATATAATGCCATTTACAAAAATAAATATTTTATTGAAACTTTAAATATATACATATAAAATAAATTAATAAATGATTTTATTGAAACTTTAAATATATACATATAAAATAAATTATTATAATAAAGACATCAATATATTAAATATTTTATTGAAACTTTAAATATATACATATAAAATAAATTATTATAATAAAGACATCATTATACTTTAAAAGGTACTTTACCCAAATCGATCAAGTGCATCACTCCGCTGACTCCAATCTGTGTTTGTGTAAGTTTATCAGATAGGCGACGCAGAAATTCTCGACAATAATTCAGCTACATAAGATTCTTGGATTATTGTCGAGAATTTCTACATTATGGTGCATCAGGCAGCTTCATGGAACGAAGTATTGGATAAATGTATGTAAGAAATTTGGAAGAAGTTACTACTGCAGGAGACACTTGAAGAGTGTAAATATATCAGATAGGCGGCGCCACCTATCTGATGTACTTATATAAATGCAGGTTGGATTCAGTGGTGCGACACACTCGATTGCAATAGGTAAAGTAAAATTTTACACTGAAGCGAGATTGATGTCGGTGTATGACATTATTGTTAGAAATAAAATTTTACTTTACCCGAAGCGATCGAGCGCGTCGCGCCGCCGACTCCAATCTGCATTTGTATAGTGCATCAGATAGGCGACAACGTGCTGCCCGTCCCAAGAGACCGTTCGAAGTTTCATTTTCCCTATAGTTGAGTTGAATTGAGTTATTCAATTTTTTGATCACAGATAATATGTCCTTATCTGTGCTTTTGATCATACTTTAAAATGAGTAGCTCATCTTAACGATGATGTCATACACCGTTAGGATGATGTGTGCAACATGATTTCTAGACGTTATCGTGGTTCATATTATCACAATAAAAATTCCATTAGAATACGTCTACGTCACACGGCTCCCAAGAGGCCGTTCGAAGTTTCG
Source organism: Olivierus martensii (assembly GCA_000484575.1). Classification (NCBI taxonomy): domain Eukaryota; kingdom Metazoa; phylum Arthropoda; class Arachnida; order Scorpiones; family Buthidae; genus Olivierus; species Olivierus martensii. Next base: position 674 of record AYEL01074653.1, on the reverse strand, counting down.
TTTTCCCTATAATTGAGTTGAATTCGTATTCAAACCTTTGATCGAATTTTAAAATGAGTGGCTCACCCTAACAATGATGTCATACACTATTAGGATGATGTGTGCAACGTGATTTCTAGACGTTAAAAGCGTGCGATTTTGAAGTTTTTAATATTTTCTTTTTATTGCTGTTATTGAATAACTTTTCTAAAAGAAGTTCATATTATCACAATAAAAATTCCTTTAGAATAGGTCTACGTCACACGGCTCCCGAGCGTGCCGTTAGAATGACGTGTGCAACGTGATTTCTAGATGTTAACCTTATTACTTCAATTTCTCCAGCCAAAAAAAAAGTTGATTTTTTTGATCCATGTATAAGCCTACTCCCACTTCAGAAATTTTTTGAGAGAAAAATCCTCGGCTTATACACGAGTATATACGGTAATTATTTTTTTTTTTTATGCAATGTTGTAATATTGTATTTAATTTTAAATTGTATTCTTACTAAGTTTTTGTGTTCAAATTCTTATATTGATATGTTATGTATGGTTTGCTGAAGATGGCTTAGTAAATCCGAAAAGTCTTCAAGTAAATTAAAGTATATTTTTCCACTTGTGAAATGTGCTGAATTATTTATGGTTAAAGTAAGAAGTGGGATGAAATTATGCAATATCATAATTTTGTGAGGGAGTTAA